>JBAMBJ010001485.1:0-17316 GCA_037043495.1 Drosophila recens | reverse complement strand
AATTAAAATATCAACTGCAAGGGTGTTAAAAAGTATTTATAAGATAATTTTATCACTGTTTCCTCTTCCTCTCCACAGAGTGGCACCGTCAACTGGACGCCCGTTGGTAACAGCTCCGGATCAGACCATAAGATCGCGTCGTCTGATGAAGGAATATCGCGAAATGGAACGCCTGCAGTCCAAGAACGATGCCGTCTTTACGGTAATATCTAATGAAGCTAATCCAAATTGATAGAAATCGAAAAGTAAGTCCATTTATCATTGCAGGTGGATCTGGTCAATGACAGTCTGTTCGAGTGGCACGTTCGGTTGCATGTTATCGATCCGGACTCACCGTTGGCCCGCGACATGGTCGAGATGAGTGTATCGGCCATTCTGTTGCATTTGAGTTTTCCCGACAACTTCCCCTTTGCGCCGCCCTTCATGCGTGTCGTGGAGCCGCGCATCGAGAAGGGCTACGTGATGGAGGGCGGCGCCATCTGCATGGAGTTGCTCACACCGCGCGGCTGGGCCAGTGCCTACACCGTGGAGGCGGTCATCATGCAGTTTGCAGCCAGCGTGGTCAAGGGTCAAGGTCGCATCGCGCGCAAGCCAAAGAATACAAAGGAGTTTAGTCGGTGCGTCATTGAGCTGATTTTCATGGTTGAATTTATATTAATTTGTTTGTATATGTTTTTCAGACGCCAAGCGGAGGAATCGTTCCGTTCGCTGGTGAAAACACACGAGAAATATGGTTGGGTTACGCCTGCTTTGGCCGACGGTTAAGTTTGGAGTCCCATCTCGATTAGCCCGCCGCTCAGAGTAGCTCTTGCGTTTGCCAACATAGTCAACTATAATTAATAATACAACTCGATTTCCATTTACATAAACGCCGCTCATTATAATACTGTTTACTACAAAATAGTTGTAGGTTGCTTCTCCCGAATACCGATTTGATTTTTCCTTAAATGTAGTCAAGTAATATAATAATATGTAATATGTAAACGATTTCAATTGTCGCAAATGAATACCATCCAAAAATGAGACAGGAGTGGAGAAACAGGCGTCAACTAATACAGAAATTAGCTTAAAATGTAATTTAGCTGTAGTCATCAATGCAAATTATGCAAAACAAAAATATTTTAAACAAGTATTATACGAATTCTGTAAGTTTCCAAAACAATTTAAGTTCCGCATACATATTTAATATTTACTTAATGTTTAGATTAGTTCTTGTGATTATTATAATTTGTTGTGATTTTTGTTAGGTTAACAATCAAATTACAGAACCAGCTTACATTCAAAAAAATATATGTATGATAATTTTTTTTAAGTTTCGCATATAGCAAATAAATACAATATATTTCTCTGTGTCTCTGCCTTGAATTTTTCATTTTGGTGCCCACAATCAGGAACCGCAAATAAGAGTTATGAGATACTGAATAAACTTTTACTTTCAATTGCTAAAATAAAAATTGAAAATATATAATTTTAAAATAAAATTTAATTGGTATTTTATCATTTTTTTATATAGAGTTTTCTTTTAATTTTTTTTTTAATAAAAATCAACAATAAACTTTTATTTAATAATTAATCGTGCATTGCGTACAATGACAAGTTAATTTTCAAACGCGCGCGCGCTCAGTGTTGCACAGCGTCAAAGTAAACAGCATTGTGGTCAAGCATAGAAGTGCGACTCTTCAGACGCCGTCGATTAAATTGACGCCACGCGATTTGCCAACGAGCGCTTGTCAGCAAATTTAGTTGCACTTTCGATTAGCGATTCAATTGTGTTGCAAATTCACATACGGAAGAAAGTAAGTAATTAATGCGTTTAGTCCAACAGCGTATTTTAATTGAATGCTCGCTCTGTTTTTGATCGCAAGTCTGAACGTGCCTGGGCCACGTGCAGCTGTCGTTATTCAACACTAGGAAAAAACTAAAACTGGCTGCAGAAAATTATAATCACAGGACATAACTTTGTAAGTAAATTAAAGCATTTAGATAAGTTGTAGTGCCAGCAAAAGTATACTAAAAGCCGCCACAAATTGTTGCTCAACTAACTTCTGCACAATTTGCATGCGTTGGCTGTAAATAAGCGGCGTAAAAAGCCAGTAAAAAAAACTGGCAGTTCACAGCGCACGCAGTTGCTTGGGTGGAAAGAAAAAAAAAACGATTGACAAGCTGCGACGGTGACGCCGACGACGACGACGACGTCAGCGTCGACAGTAGCAGAGACTGCAGAGAATTTGCGGCTGTATGAGAATTTCAGAAGAAATCCTAGCTTGGAGCTGCAAATAAACCTCGAGCTCTGTCCAAATGAACCGAACGAACCCCAAAAAAAAGTAAAAAAAACTGAACCAGCGCCAGCTGAGTGAGCGTCGTGTGCTGTGTGTGTGTGAGCGAGTGAGCAAGAACAAAATGTGTGTGCGCGTTGTTGTTGTTGTTGTTCTTGTGTGAATGTGTGCGTTGACACTACAACAAACTGAAACCCACAAAACATAAAAATACCCACAGCGAAAATAAATAGTAAATACATAGTTTGTTATTTATAGAAACACAATTCAATGGATACGAACGCCAGCAGCGGCAGCGGCAGCGGCAGCAACGATGAGCAGTCAAGTAGCAAGACAGAGACGTCAACAGAGGCAGAGGGAGAAGCAGCGACGGCGACGGCGACTGCGACGTCTGTGCCTATGGACACCCTAGAGCCGCCCAACAGCAGCAGCAGCTCCAAGACATTAAAACGCTGCCTCAGCGTTCCCATAATACGCACGCTGCCGGGCAAAGCGACTGCGACGCCGACGGCGATGACGACGCGCGCCGCCGCAGCGGCAGCAGCTGCGGCCCGGGAGCATGAGCAGACACCAAAGAAGAAGGAGCAGCAGCACCAACAACAACAACATCAACAGCGCTGTGACAGCAGCAGCAGCAGAATCGATTGCTTTGGCAAGAATATACACATAAGATCACAGCCAAATTCGCGGGAGGTTTCACCCGCGCCCATGTTCAATCTGTTTACGCCACGCGCGCGACGCTACTCCGCCAGCTACAGCCCGGGATTGGGAGCGGGCGCAGCTGCCGGAGCAGCCGGCGGATCAGCGCTGTGTCTGACGCCACGCGTCTCGCAGCTGCGGCAGGAGGAGTGCGCGGATCTGAACAGCCGCGAGGTGAACCATGAGCGGGAGGTGCATCGCGAGATCCAAATCTCGCAGAGCTGGGAGGATCTCACCTTGGTGGCCGAGAACTGGTCCTGCAAGTCCGACGAGTTCTCGAATCCGCTGCAGGTGGTGCTGCCCCAAGTGGGCAGCAGCAACAGCACCAGCTGCTCCAGCCCCAGCCCCACCAGCAACCGGGCGGGCATCCGTCTGCCCTACTCCCCCTCGCCGACGCGGCGCACCTTCACCTCGCGCCGCTCCATGTCGCCGATCGCGATGCGCCCCTCGTCGCTGGGTCCCGTCAAGCGCAAGTTCGAGCTGGACGACAACAATCCCGGCGTGAGCAACTGGAGCGTCTACTCCCCACCGCCGCTCAAGAAGATCTTTACAGATAGGTGAGTAAAAACTCAAATATTAAATTTTGGGTGATGATATGGGCTTTTCCGGACACTTATCTAAGTAAGTTATTTAAACAAGTTACACATAAGGTAGTTTATTGGTAACTTATTAAGGACTGCTCATTTCCTCAAATGCTGGTCTTCTACATATACAGTCGAACTTCCCTAACTCGAATCACCATTATCCAAAGAAACGGTTCGAAGTATGGAGATATTCGACTTATAGACTTCTTTTTCTTAAGTTTATTAATTTTATTATCACACATTTAGCTCGAGTTAGAGAGGAATTCGAGTTATGGAATTTCGAGTTGTGGAAGTTCAACTGTATTTTCAATATTATAACGATTTTTTTTAAAAATCTATTTTTAAAATTCAAAATGCTTACCAAATACAAAGTCATCATTTCAATACTGTTAAATATATTTGCTCATTACTAGAAAAGTTAATATTTATTAAGCCATACATGGACTTATTCTCAAGAAACTCAAACAGACGTTTTAAAAGTAACGAAATGTCTCATACAAAGGCAATTATAACAAGCGGGGAAGGCTATAAAAGGCTCCCGACTTAAGGATACCCGTTACTTATTTAAACAAAGTTAAAATATTTTTTATTGCATGCTTTTAGGCACTTACATTGCTTGAAGCTTAAATCAGCCATTACCACCTTTCTATTTGGCCGATCTTGTTGTGTTTAAGTAGGATGATAGCTTTAATTAATAGACAACGTTAACTACCAAAAAAATATATAATATTCTTAAAACAAACTCAACCTGCGTGGGATTTATAGAAGTCCGTGTGCCAAATTTGGTTGCTCTAACTCTTATAGTGTCTAAGATCTAGGCCCCACACGGACGAACGGACAAATGGCTATATCGACTCGGCTGTTAATGCTGATCAAGAATATATATACTTTATAGGGTCGGAGATGCTTCCTTCTCCCTGTTACATACATTGCAACGAATACAATATACCCTTTTACTTATTTTTTTAACAACGGGTATAAATTAGAAACATATTTTTTTTCCAACAACGTGGAAAATCATTGAGACTAACATTATTTCATATTATTATTTTTAATTGGAAATAATAATTTTTTAATTTTTTTTAAAACGTATTAAGAATTACTTCTTTGTCACAAGGTACTGACTTTTTTTAATTTCAAGTTGAAATCAACTTTATTTTATTTTTGTAACGTCATCGTCTTTTTTTTGCTTATATCTTTTAATTGTAGAGATCGATCACGCTCAACCTTTTTATACTAAATATAGTCCGTCTTGTTTGCTACTCAAATATTAAAAGAACCTATTAAAATTTAAACTTATTTCTTCTCGTATTTTGTCGTAACGTTGTTGTGGAAATGCCCATATCTAATCTGTATCTATTCATTTTATTTAACCCATTATTCAATACTAATTGTAAACTTGATTGTCTGTTTTGCAGTCGCGGCTCTTCGCCCGTGTGCCAATCGCCCTCGTCGGTGTGTCCCAGTCCCGACTCGGGCACCTACGACGGTCGCATCACGCCCAAGCTGTTCATATCCAAGCTGTGCACCAACAACAACGCTGCTGGCAACAACAGCAGCAGCAGCGGTTGCCCCTCGCCCGTGTCCGCATCGCCGAGCAGCGTGCTGACGGGCAACGGCTTGGAGGCCATGTGTCTGGCGGGGAATAGCCAGAGCCAGAGCATCGATGAGGGCATCTCGATACCGGAGAGCGAGACAACAAACACCTGTCGCAGTCGCACCTCCTCCATACTGTCGACGGCGTCGTCGAGCAGTGCACTGGGTGGTCCCCAGTTGCTGGTCAACGACATGGTCGACGATGCCACTTTGATGGATGATGCCAAGAGTGAAACGTCATCCATTGGCGGCTGCTCGACCATCAGCATTGAGTCTTCCTCCTGCGACAGTGGCGCCAGGACGGCGGCCACATTTCTCAATCGCCTGGCGGTCGACGATAACGCTGCCTCCCCGCTCGCCCAGAAGAGTTTCTACATCAACAAGCAGGGCTTCTCCGGGGCCAAGAAGTTTATTGTGAATCACGAGAAACTCGGCACGTCCCTGGACACGAGCAAGCCAAGCAAAATGGATGTGCAGCAAAAGCTTTAAGTGATCGCGTGTGTGATTGCATTGTACCATAGATGAACAACAGCCGCCTGATCCTGATGTTGATCCTGCTCCAGCTGTTACCGATTACCAATTACCAGATAGTAATAGACGTAGTTCTTATGATGGCACCAATTTAAGCGTTAGCTCTAATCCAGCACCCACCCAATGTCCCGAGCTTTACTCTGTTCGCCTTAGTTCTAAGCCTCGTTTGTAAATAGTTAAGTTGTTTCTTTATAAATATTGCATATCATCTATAACTTGCACTCCCATCCCCATTATTATCTGTAACTCTCTATCTTTATACATATAACTAGAAACATTTGTTTTTATTTTTTTTTTGATTTGATTTGTGTCCGATTAATTGTTTATATGTCTCCCAATAAGCCGTTTTCTTAACCAATTAATAATGTCGTTTTTTATAGACGATGGATATATAGATCTATATATATATATAAATGATATTTGCATATTCTTATGAAAGATAAATCACTTATTTTATACATAGCATACATATGTAGCTATATTTAGAGATATTTACGGTACACTTAGTTGTTAGCCCGCTTAGATCGTAGTACCAATCCAATTTTGCCAAATATGTTTCTTATAATAATTACATCTACAGATATCTGCGTATATCCGAACATTATCTTAACTTTGCTTCACGATCCAACTGTGCATCGTATGCCAATTTATTATAATCTAGCTACAAGATGTATTTTTTTTAGAATGAACACGAAAATACATAATAATAAACAAGTTTTTTCTATAGACTATGTTTCAGTTGCATTACTTTCTTTACTTGGAAGACTGAGTATCTAATGTTTAATTTGATAAATTTCATAATTCAATTAAAATTTTAAATTTTCCAAATAAACAATTTTATAGTCTTCAAATATCCGTAAAAAATAAAAGACTATTGAAAATTACAAAGAGTCTATAAAATGTTTTAAAAATGCTGTGCAAAATAACCGTTTTTTTAAACTAACTTTTGAGTTATTATCGAATAGCGATATAGGAGGAATCCGGAGAATAGTATATATCGAGTCTATCTTTAAAATTGCATTTATAACTGGAAAAAGAAACGTAGCAAATTCTGAAACTAATTTCTTTTGTTTAGGATAAAAAGGAACACAATTACTAAGTTTGGGTAAAGAAATTTTCAAGAATCACTTTGCTTGTATGATTATGATTTTTGGAAAATTTATAAAAATACTATTTTAGCCTCTTTTTCACACTTTTTATAAAAAAATTTTCTGAGATCATCCCACACCAAAAATAAAAAAAAAATACTAGCAATGAGATTTTTGGAAAAAAAATTTTGCAGTCACTATTAGAAGTGTTTAGACAAACCTTTTGCATTAAACCATTTTTATTAAAAATTCAAAATTTTCAATGGGTACCTAATGGGTTAAGAACAGTTTTGTATCATTCAAACGGAGTTTAAATGACCTTTCCATTGATACCAAACTTTACATGAAGTAGGTTCAAAATTTGACTAGAACTAACTGTAAAGGGTGCCAAAATACTTTTGGCCACCGCTGTAAGTTCAAATTACGAGTAGATTAAACTTAAGTTTTGTTAAATACTTTATCCGTCGACTGTACATCAGGCTGTGAAATCATTACTTCCCCAAGCCTTATAAGTAGTATGCTTGGAGCTCGTACAAAAAAAGTTCGAACACCTGGCCGGGAGCGCCGAGCATTGCCCCCCACACTGAAAGGGGGCAAGTGGGCGGGCTGAAAGACAGCGAGTACACACACGAGATTCCCAGGCTGGGCGAGTGGGCGTTCGTCGAGTGGTTCGCCTAAAACAAGTTTCATAGTCGACTCATACTTGCAATCGCGGTCGCATCGCTCGGCTGCGTCGTTGGTTAGAGGAGTAAAGGGCATGCTGCGGAGAGATGGGAAGAAGAGAGAGAGAGAGAACAACAGTCGTGGTGACGTGCGATCAGCTTAGATTTAACCACCCACATTAAATGCATACGAATGAGCAATTGCCAGCTCTCTCGCACTGTTCTCTCTATTCACTCTCTCGCACTATTATCGTAAAGGGCCCCCCTTTTGTGTCGTTGCTCAACACTGTCGAAAGGCTGACGCAGCTAGTATACAGCTTTTGCTGCCAACGCCTGCGTCGACGTCAGCGCTCAAACAATAAAACGAATGCACATACAACAATAACAACAGACAGCATGGCAAATGATTCAGGTCCGTAGTTGTTGTTGCGCTAAAAAGGAAAGAGATTAACAAGAAACCGTTGCGCACGGAGCTTACGCTGCTCGGCAGCAGCTTCTGCTGTTGTTTGTTGTAGTTGTTGTTGTTTTAGAAGTTGTTGCTTTTATTGCTTGTATTGTTGGCAGCACGATTCGCTTCGCTTCGGTCGTGCTTTAATGGAGCTTGCCGACTTCGCCCCGCTGTCGTCGGCGTCGTCGTCGTCGTCGTGTTCGGCGACAACGACGGCGTCTGCTTCAGTGCTCCTCTGCTGCTGCTTCGCTGCTCGAAGTAATCTTGAAAATCGTGAGTTGAGTTAAGTTTCGCGCTCGCTGGTTTCTTTATTTTTTCTTTTTCTTTTTTTTTTTGCGCTCTCACTTTTGCCGCGATTGTTGTTGTGTCTTTTGGTTTGCCCTGCGCATTTTCTTTGTTTTTCGTTTTGGTGCCTGAAGAAAAATCAAGTTAACAGCCAACGCACACAACGGCACAGGGTGTGGGCAGGGAGAAGGACGGGGGCGGAGGCAGAGACAGAGGCAAGGAGGAGCAGCTTGCCGGGTCGCCAACGATCGTTTTGCTTCTTTTTCTCCTCTCTGTTCAATATGCGCGTGCATTAAAAATAAAAAGCCTGGAGCACAGACGCAGACGTCGACGTTGGCGTCGCTGCTTGTTGCTGTTGTATCGGACTGTTGTGTTGTTGTTGTTGCTGCTTCGCTTCGCTGATTCAGACTGAGCAGCGGCAGCGACTGGGCAGCGAGCCGACTGCAAACTCGACTTTTGGCGTTTGTCGAGGTTGCTGAGCCCGGGCGAACGAGCCGCGAATCCAGTTTCTTCTTCACTCGGCCTCGGCTAACAACGCGCATCGGCCACGGCAAAAAAAACAAGCGCAAAATAAAACCAGTGCCAGTCGCAAGTTACTTTTGTTTCTTCTATTACGTTGCTTTGTTTTAAATACTTGGCGAGCAGCGATTTCGCGATTGTTGCTGTACTGCGGCAAGGTTTGTTATTGATGTGTTGTTGATCTTTGTGTTGTTGTTGCGCAAGGATGCAAATGTGTGAGATGCAATAAGCTTAATAAGCATAGCATATGCACAGGCGCACAGGCAAAAGCTCTCTCTGCACTTGCTCTCTCTGTACTTGCGCTCTCTCTGTGCTAGTGATGTCAATTTGGCCTTTTTCGGATAGATTTGTCTGGTTTTTAGCTGCTTCAGCCGGGAAAAATCTCAAACATCTTCTATCCGAAAATCTGGCTTTTTATTATAGATTTAATTAAATTAAATCCCAAAAGGATTCTATACTGCCAATTTTGGAACATTTTGAAAATGAAAACGATATAAAGGCGAATTACTTTCCCAGTACGCCAAAATTCACCGAAGCAAATAAATATCGAAACTTTAAAAAACGCTTTTACAGAAGTGGTCACTATCGCTCTGATTCGTCTATCGTTGCCATGGTCGAATGCAGAAGTAGAGAGGGTTTTTTGGTTGGGTGAAAACTAAATTGAGGAATGACAGAGAATAAAAATAAGGAATAACAAATAAAATTTAAAAAAAAATCATTGAAAATGTTTTAAAACTTTTAAATTAAAAAAAAAAATTGAAAAAAATGTTTGGCCTGTTTTTCTGTCTCTTTTTTAGTTTTTCAGCTTTTTTTCCCTGTTGTCTTTGGCCGTTTTGTCTTTTTTTCCGGAAAATATTTGGCATCACTGCTCTGTGCACTGTCACTCTGTGCTCTCTCTCTGCACTTACACTCTCTCTCTCACTCTCTTTCTTTCTGGGTCTCTTTTCGCTTCCTTGATGATACAAAGCTCTTTCATTTTATACTCACGCTCTCTTCTCTTTGTTAGGGCATGGAGCTTGCGTCCGCTGCCTGCGCCGACTGCTGCAACGACTGCGCCAGCGCCGCCCCCGCTTGCTGCACGACGGCCTCGGGCTGCTGCGACGCTGCTTGCTGTGAGATGAACTGCCAGCTGCTGCCGCCGGATCCCATCAGCTATGAATACCACGAGCCAGAGGAGAACTTTGTGTCGATAGACGATGCCAAGATTAAGAGTTTGCTGCTCAAGATTGGCCAGCAGCAACAGCAGCAGCAGCAGGAACTGCAGCGTCAACAGCAACAACAACAACAACAGCAACAACAACAACAGATTATCGAGCTTTTGGATGATGATGAGGCAACTGTGGAGCCGCCGTTGATGATAATTGGCACAGCGCGTAGCTTGAAGCCGATAAGGCGATTATCACCAGATATCCAACTCATACCCAAGCTGCAAGTGGAGCCACAGCGAATTGTGGCCAGAATTGAGTTGAGCGACAGCGAGGAAGACGATGATAACGATGACGCACCCAGCGAGGATGAGGATGGGATCAGGAATTTACCCTTAACTGCCGTTAGCTGTGAACTGAACGATTCAACCCAGATAATCGTGCTGCAGTCGGATGACGACGAGCCGCAGTTCCAGCCGGAGCAGATGCCAACGAAAGTGGCGCCCAAAAAGCGGCCAACAAGACCATATATAAAGCGACGTGGTCGCCATTTCTATCAGTGCCAAGCGTGTGGCAAGAAAGTGCAGTCCAACTACAATCTGCGTCGACACATGATGATACACACAGGTGAGATACATATTTTCAAAGAGAGACAGAGAGAGAGAGAGAGAGGAAGAGTTAGAGACAGAGACAGAGAAAGCTCCAGATGTTCAACAGCCGTGTCTCAAAGTACAACCACAAAATTCTATGTACAAATAACAACAATCTTTGTCTGAGTAAATATACCTGTATTTAGATCACGGATTAAAGCCGTAACCATAACCGTAACCGGTATTAACCGATTGAACTTGGTAACCGTAACTGAAATCTTAACCGAAACAAAACATTTTTATTATAACGAAACAGAAAAACCGAAATTATTCAAACCGATATAACCGTTAAGAAACCGATTCATGCATAACGGATGATTTCGGTTCGGTGAAGCATAACATTTAATTAAGTTGTTAATTTCCGGTTAAATCATCGTTTTTTAAAAATAAAATTAATTTTTACGTTTGACCTAATTTAATTTATATTTTGATCTCAATAAAAAGATCCCAATTTTTTAAATTTTTGAATATTTGTTGTTAAATTTTAATTTCTAAAACATTTTTAAAATTTGCTTTATTTAAACCGAAATCATACCGCTGTTTCGAAATCGAAACATACAAAAAACCAATTACCGTTGCGTAATCATATATCAAAATGATTGCTTAGTCGAAAACCTAAATGCGAACATAGTCGAAACCGTAACTGAAACCGATATTCGTTTCGATTTTAATCCCTGATTTAGTACATGTTGTGAACTCTCAAAATTATTTTTCAATTTTACTAAATATCTTCTCTTACACTTTTGGTAATAAATACTTATCCCATTCAATATAGAAGAATATAATTTTCAACTTCAATTAAGGACACTTATTTCATATATTGATCTTAGATTAATATATGAATTTATTAGGAATTTAACACTTGATGAGATCTTTAAAATTTTAAATAAATTTTTGAAAATTTTTTTTTTCAATTACAAATTTTACTTTAATAAGTATATCCAAATTGTATTTTCGAAATATCGGAAATATGGGATTTTTAACCATTTTGTCAGGGATCTTTGAAATCCAAACATTTTTTGCAGTCATTATCGCAATTATCGACTGATTGAAGTTTAAAATAAATTGTGATTCGACTGACATCATTATATGAGATCATCTTTGGTGCAGATTATAGAATTTATATAGATATCGGTAATATTGAGGATGTTTTTATTAATTAAGATTTAGGAATATAGCATTATAATTTTTAGGCATCTTTTTCACTCACCAAATAAATTTTGAATCTTTTTTCAAACAGGCGAGCGTCCTTTTCCGTGTGATTTGTGCGAACGTCGTTTTCGCGAGTTCAGCGATCTGAAGAAGCATCGAAGGCGTCACGTGAACGATCCGCGCTACATCTGCATGATCTGTCGCCTGTATCCGCCCATGGAGCAGGACTCCACGCGCTGTGCGGAGTGCGAGGGAAAGAATCTGTTGTTGAATCCCGCGGAAATGGCGGGCAACCTGAGTGTGAATTCTGTGGAGAATCAAAAAGAGCTGGAGCGGGAACAGGAACAGGAGACTGATCAAGAGCACGAACAGGAGGAGGAGGAGGAGCAGGTGGAAGAAGTTATTATGTCGCCACCACTTGCCACAACGATGGCATCGTCACCTCCCATGCTGCTTGTGACTTTGGTGCCCCCGCTTGCCACGCCCACACAGCCCCCGCCACATGTGGTTCCCGCTCCAGTGTCACGTCCGCCAATGCCCAGAAGCTGCAGCAGCGCCAACTCCTCATCCTCGCTGAGCAACGATGCGGTGCCACGAGTTCCAGCCAGAACCTCTCGCAACCGACGCTCCTATCCCTGCCCTTTATGTCATCGTCCCTTTGGCACCCGCCACAATCTCAAGCGACACTATATGATCCACACCGGCGAGAAGCCCTTCAGCTGCAGCAAGTGCCGCAAACCGTTCCGGGAGTGCTCCACGCTCAAGAAGCATATGGTGACGCACGTGCGTGATCGTTGGTACAAATGCCTGCGATGTCCTGCCAAATATCAGGACTATCTGCACTACACGGACCACAAGGCGACCCACGGCACGGAGCCACAGCTGGAGACGGGCTCCAACAGTCAGCACCGACCGCGTTCCTCGGACAGCGAGGATGGCGACAGCTCAGTCGAGGATTGGCTGGAGTGCTGTGAATGCCAGCGTCGGTTTACAGAGCTGGACACATACACGGCGCATCTGAAGCAGCACGACCTGGAGCTGTACGGCATGAGTGTCGATGATCTGGACGACGAGGAGCAGGAGGTCGATGTGGCCTAGTTGGCCATGAGTAAACATATCAATTGATGCATTCCAATCTCAATCTCAACAGTTTTCCTTAATGGAACAAATATATTCCATATGAATAAGAAATCAAACTATTTTACTTTAAGTAAATATTACTGAAATATCAACATTAACATTATAGCTATAAACATGAACAAATGTTGTAAGTTAGCTTCAAGCTTAAGTTATTAATTATGTAATTTATATATATTTTTTGTAAACATATTAAGTGCACAAGAGTTGTTAAAAATTGTGTTTATAAATAAGCATTAAAAATTCATCAAAAACAAAAACATTTGGCATATTTCATGAACAAACTTTGAAAAATATGTAATAATAATAATTACTACAATATTTTTTCTTGAATCAATTATACAGTGAACTATCTATGCATATTGCCTGTTGTTTAATTGGACTACAGTAAACATTAACTACAAATAAATAGGAGCAAGCGTAATAAAAATGACTAAGGGACGCGCTTGGAGCACTGGTCAATCGAGAGAATTCACAGTCGATTAATTGTTCTATATATCCAACAAGACGGGCTTTGTTTCCTTGGCGCATTTGAAGACCGAGCGCATCATTTTAAGGAAACCTGTATCTTTTGGCTTTTCCAGGCCGCGTTGCACGCGATTTTTCATGACCGAAATGAATTCCTTGTTGCTCAGCTGATTATCGTCTGTAAAACAGGAGAAAGTAATTAATAAATATACTCTGAACATATTAAATTAATGGTACTAACTGTTCTCATCGAATATGGTAAAGACGACATCGACAACGTGATCGGATAGATTGACAACTGCCACCGTTTTGGCCACATGCTGCAACGTCTGCTGATCAATCGAAGCACCCGCAATGTGATAGAAAGTCAGGGCAGTGTCCACATCATTGATGTTGTTCAGAAAGTGGAAAAAGTCGAGATAATCCTCTTTGGAGATGCCCGTGCCGTGATCACGGAAACGACGCTTGACACGCTTCAGTTTCTTCTGCTTCTTCTTGGGCGGATAGCCCGCATAGGCCAAAAGCAATTCGGCAAAGGCCACTTCGGTGATTTTGCCCTCCTCATTGGGATCCTTGCGCTCAAACTCCAGCGAGAGTATTTCACGCTGCAGTTGCTCTTGAAAGTCCAAGAACTTTTCAATCGTCAGCTTTTCGTCCATGTTTGGTCCAAAGAAGTACGTTATCAATGCCGAATTGACGCCCTGACAAAGGTAGAAAACACTTTTAGGACCAAGCTCAATATAATATATTATTAAAATCATTAAATAAATTGAACAATGAGAGCGTGCAATTGTTTGAACTGGTGCAAGTATTAAATGGAATTAGAGTGCGGTGTGGGGTGAGAGGTTGCAAAATGATATTCGATTGTTTGGTTATTCACAAAAGTACCTTCAAGGACTGTAAGTAGTCAAAAAAGGAGGTGAAGTATTATTTATATACACAGTACAGTTACGAGTTACGACACGCATTTAACGTACACGCGTTTACAATAGGAATGAAGCCAAGAGATATAGAGAATATACAATATAAAATATGGTATTTAGTATTCAAGCCACTCTCAACATACATTTACACTCGTTACACAGATTGATTGAGAGAGCTCCTCCTCAATCCAATTGCAACGATAATTACCTTGAATGTATTCCCAGTATTTGCATGATCCCGATGCCTTGTCCCAATGCTCGTCTGCTGACGCACAAGGGTCGCCACCATCTCAAATTCCTCGCAATCCACATCACCATCGCCATTCAAATCGAACATTCGAAATGCAATCTCAAAATGACGACGGGAAACTACAAAATATTAATTAATTTAATTAATTTGGTTGAAAGTGCTAAGTGTTGTTCAACTTACTGGACAGCACTGTGAGCAGAAATATGTAATCGGAGAAGGTGATGAGACCGTAGGATCCCAGCTTATAGAATATACTGTTCTTCTCCAGCTGCAAATTTAACTGCTCCCCCACAGACTAAAATAGAAAAATGAAATACATTAATAAATTATTTTAAAGTTAATTTAAATCAAGGCTGCATACTAATTTTTTTATAATAGGGAAAAAAATACAATAAGGAGGCCTGTTCCGAATTCAGAACGTTTTCAAAATTGTAAGAACGAAGCGAAAGCGAACGTTTTACTACTTACTTTTCGAACTCGGTTTCAAAAACGTTTCGAAAATTCATTTTCAGTATTTTAGGTTGAATATAGCAGATAGAAGCTAAATTAGACTAAAATTTCGTTGTTCGAACTTTGTTATTCAATTGAAACAACTCTAGCAGCTTTAAAATGCGAGAGTTGGTATCAATAACAAAAATTGAAGTGGAATTCAGAACAGCTCGGCTTGGTTTTTTTATAAAATATTTTATAGATGCTTTTAAAAAAAACTCTTAAAAAATACTTCAACTGTTTAAAATTTAAGTAGTGATGTTAACCGATTATAAAAATGTTCGACATTATTATAATTTTCAGTTTATAGTTTTTGGTTTCATTTTAAAGCTTTATATGGCATTTACTTGTAAGTTCGGTGACTCTGCAGCACACGTTTTGAAAACGACAATTATTGTCGATTTTCGGAATTCGGAACAGCAATCAACTCCGATTAATTGTTATTTTTTTATAATTTATAATTTCGATTTAATTTGAATTTGAAACAGTGGAAAAATTAGTAAGATTCTTTAAAAAAAGGTCAAGAAAAAAAATAAACTTGTATTATTCCAATTTAATCACTTTTTATTGAAAGTTTGTAGTCTTGATTTTCAATTAAAGTCAGCTTACCTTGGGATCATAGCGCCGATATTGGTCCAGACCCAAACCTGTAAAGTGTAAAACAGAGTTAAACACATTATTTGTTTGAATATATACAGTGATGATTTGTTAGTTCGAAGACTGCAATGGAAATGATGTAGAAGCCACATACCATCTGGTTGTTTCATGCCTGGCGTCATGCTAGTCAAGAAATCGGTGGGTGTCATGTAGACCTCATGGCGATCATCGGCGACCGGCACTTGGATCGTGGCAAAGTAGCGAAATACTTTATCTGGCGTTGAGAATTGCCTGATGCGATTCTCATATTCAATTATCTAAGCGAGGCGTTCAGGAAGATTACATTATTTTTTTAGCATTAAACGCAGGCAGTAAAAAACAGAATTGTCAAAGTAAACGAAAGTAGAGAAAGCAAGCGTTGGGTCGAGATTATGAGCAGGATCGTGTGTTAGTATTTACATAGTCTGGTATATAGACCCAATAACTGAATTACCATCTGGCTGCTTTATGCCCGGATAGATTGAGCGTAAAAAGTCCTCGGGTGTCATGCATATAATTGTCTGTGTCGCATCCTGTAAACGCACCGTGGCAAAGTAGCGAAAGATTTTGTCGGGAGTCGAGAAATTCCTTATGCGATTCTCATATTCGATAATCTGGTTTGTGTGTGTGTGTACGTTTGAGTGTTGTGGTGTGTGATGGCAACAGAAAATGTGACGACCAACATAAATAGAGAAATAAGAGTCAGAAGAAAACTTAAGTAATCAAGAAAATATAGAATATATAATTAACAAAATTGAAAATAAAGTAACAAAGTTTTATAACAATATATATATATTACACTGAAAGAGTAGCTTAAACTTTGCTTTATAGAAATTACGGTGATGGAAAAAATAATAGAAACGATATTTTGTATTTCTTAAATTGATTCGGATAAATGTTTCAAAGAGTTTTATATAAGAGTTATGAATGCAAATTTCAACTAATAAAATCAATGGCCGCGTTCACCAGAACTAATCAATCAGTAATCATGTAGTTTGTTTGTTCGATAACAAAGCATCAGAATCAGAAAATTTCAGCGTACTATTTTGGTGATGAATTTTCAGTCATCATAATCACAAAATTTGAAAGCATGATTGCTAATCACTGCATTTCACCAGAATAATCATGCAAATTTCATCGATTTTCTGTTGTCGATTTGTTCTGGTGAACACGGCCAATGTGAAGGAAAATGGAATTCACCAAGATTCCTATTTAAGTCTATCGAAAACTATCGAAAACTTATATTTTCAATTTATAAAATATAAATCAAATTCAGGGTTCGCAAAAACTACTCCGTAGCAGCAAAAGTTCTACAAATGTTGCTACGCTCTCTCATCACTAGCGTAACATTTTCAAACCCTGATCAAATTGTATTCTTATTTTTAATTTTTATTTAAAAAGTCAGAAATAATTATTAAAATTCAATTTTTATTTAAAAGTTGTGAGGTATCACTTATTTCTGATTTTTTCAATTTGATTTTTATTTTAAACTTGGTTTTTTTTTATTTTTATTGAAAAAATCAGAAATAAGTGTTAAATCACAACTTTTTGTTAAAAATAAAATTTAATTGACTAATTTTGACATTTTAAATAAAAAGTTAAAAATGATTGTTATTTCGTAACTTGAAAATATAAGTTTGAAAATTAATGTTAAATTGCAATTTTTATTTTAGAACTTATAACAGTTATAGTCCCTGGCTTTAACAGCTTTTTAATCATAATATTGAATAATTGGTTGAAAATGTCAAAATGACTGTCGTTTCTATTTTTTATCCATC
>JBAMBJ010001484.1:0-22220 GCA_037043495.1 Drosophila recens | reverse complement strand
TAATGAAAATACGATCTGCAAGGGTATTCAAAAGTATTTATCAGCTAATTGATCACTGTTCCCTCTCCGTTCACAGAGTGGCACCGTCAACTGGACGCCCGTTGGTAACAGCTCCGGATCAGACCATAAGATCGCGTCGTCTGATGAAGGAATATCGCGAAATGGAACGCCTGCAGTCCAAGAACGATGCCGTCTTCACGGTAATGTCGAATGAAGCTAAACAAATTTATAGAAATCGAAAAGTAAGCCCATTTATCATTTCAGGTGGATCTGGTCAATGACAGTCTGTTCGAGTGGCACGTTCGGTTGCATGTTATCGATCCGGACTCACCGTTGGCCCGCGACATGGTCGAGATGAGTGTGTCGGCCATTCTGTTGCATTTGAGTTTTCCCGACAACTTCCCCTTTGCGCCGCCCTTCATGCGTGTCGTGGAGCCGCGCATCGAGAAGGGTTACGTGATGGAGGGCGGCGCCATCTGCATGGAGCTGCTCACACCACGGGGCTGGGCCAGTGCCTACACCGTGGAGGCGGTCATCATGCAGTTTGCAGCCAGCGTGGTCAAGGGTCAAGGTCGCATCGCGCGCAAGCCAAAGAATACAAAGGAGTTTAGTCGGTGCGTCATTGAGCTGATTTTCATGGTTGCATTTATATTAATTTGTTTGTATTTATTTTTCAGACGCCAAGCGGAGGAATCGTTCCGTTCGCTGGTGAAAACACACGAGAAATACGGTTGGGTTACGCCTGCTTTGGCCGACGGTTAAGTGCGGAGTCCCATCTCGATTAGCCCGCCGCTCAGAGTAGCTCTTGCGTTTGCCAACATAGTCAACTATAATTAATAATGCAACTCGATTTCCATTTACATAAACGCCGCTCATTATAATACTGTTTACTACAAAATAGTTGTAGGTTGCTTCTCCCGAATACCGATTTGATTTATCCTTAAATGTAGTCAAGTAACATAATAATATGTAATATGTAAACGATTTCAATTGTCGCAAATGAATACCATCCAAAAATGAGACAGGAGTGGAGAAACAGGCGTCAACTAATACAGAAATTAGCTTAAAATGTAATTTAGCTGTAGTCATCAATGCAAATTATGCAAAACAAAAAGCAAAACAAAAATATTTTAAACAAGTATTATACGAATTCTGTAAGTTTCCAAAACAATTTAAGTTCCGCATACATATTTAATATTTACTTAATGTTTAGATTAGTTCTTGTGATTATTATAATTTGTTGTGATTTTTGTTAGGTTTACAATCAAATTACAGAACCAGCTTACATACAAATATATATGTATGATCATTTTTCTTAAGTTTCGCATATAGCAAATAAATACAATATATTTCTCTGTGTCTCTGCATTGCATTTTTCATTTTGGTGCTTATAATCAGGGACCGCAAATAAGAGTTAGGAGAAACTGAATAAAGTTTTATTTTCAGTCGCTAAAATAAGAGTTGAATTATAATTTTTAAATGAAATTGAAATTTGATTGTTATTTTATAATTTTATTTAGATTGAAAAATAAGAGTTTTCTTTTAATTTTTTTAATAAAAATCAACAAATTGTATTTATTTAATAATTTCTATTTTAAAAATTATAATAGTTACGGTCCCTGCTTATTATCGTGCATTGCCCACAATGACAAATGTATTTTCAAACGCGCGCGCGCTCAGTGTTGAACAGCGTCAAAGTAAACAGCATTGTGGTCAAGCATAGAAGTGCGACTCTTCAGATCGCAGTCGATTAAATTGACGCCACGCGATTTGCCAACGAGCGCTTGTCAGCCAATTTAGTTGCACCTTTAATTAGCGAGTCTATTGTGTTGCAAATTTACAATCGAAATAAAGTAAGTAACTAATTCGTTTAGTCCAACAGCGTATTTTAATTGAATGCTCGCTCTGATTTTGATCGCAAGTCTGAACGTGCCTGGGCCACGTGCAACTGTCGTTATTCAACACTAGGAAAAAACTAAAACGGGCTGCAGAAAATTATAATCACAGGACATAACTTTGTAAGTAAATTAAAGCATTTAGATAAGTTGTAGTACCAGCAAAGGTATACTAAAAGCCGCCACAAATTGTTGCTCAACTAAATTCTGCACAATTTGCATGCGTTGGCTGTAAATAAGCGGCGTAAAAAGCCAGTAAAAAAAACTGGCAGTTCACAGCGCACGCAGTTGCTTGGGTGGAAAAAAAAAACGATTGACAAGCTGCGACGGTGACGCCGACGACGACGACGACGTCAGCGTCGACAGTGGCAGAGACTGCAAATTGGCGGCTGTATGAGAATTTTAGAAGAAATCCTAGCTTGGAGCTGCGACGACACATGCATCTCGAGCTCTGTCCAAGTGAACCGAACGAACCCCAAAAAATATAGAAAAACTGAACCAGCGCCAGCTGAGTGAGCGTCGTGTGCTGTGTGTGTGTGTGTGCGAGTGAGCAAGAACAAAATGTGTGTGCACGTTGTTGTTGTTGTTCTTGTGAGAATATGTGAATGTGTGCGTTGACACTACAACAAACTGAAACCCACAAAACATAAAAATACCCACAGCGAAAATAAATAGTAAATACATAGTTTGTTATTTATAGAAACACAATTCAATGGATACGAACGCCAGCAGCAGCAGCAGCAGCGGCAGCGGCAGCAACGATGAGCAGTCAAGTAGCAAGACAGAGACGTCAACAGAGGCAGAGGGAGAAGCAGCGACGGCGACGACGACTGCGACGTCTGTGCCTATGGACACCCTAGAGCCGCCCAACAGCAGCAGCAGCTCCAAGACATTAAAACGCTGCCTTAGCGTGCCCATAATACGCACGCTGCCGGGCAAAGCGACTGCGACGCCGATGACGACGCGCGCCGCCGCAGCGGCCGCAGCTGCGGCCCGGGAGCACGAGCAGACACCAAAGAAGAAGGAGCAGCAACAACAACAACATCAACAGCGCTGCGACAGCAGCAGCAGAATCGATTGCTTTGGCAAGAACATACACATAAGATCACAGCCAAATTCGCGGGAGGTTTCACCCGCTCCCATGTTCAATCTGTTTACGCCACGCGCGCGACGCTACTCCGCCAGCTACAGCCCGGGATTGGGAGCGGGCACAGCTGCCGGAGCAGCCGGCGGATCAGCGCTGTGTCTGACGCCACGCGTCTCGCAGCTGCGGCAGGAGGAGTGCGCGGATCTGAACAGCCGCGAGGTGAACCATGAGCGGGAGGTGCATCGCGAGATCCAAATCTCGCAGAGCTGGGAGGATCTCACCTTGGTGGCCGAGAACTGGTCCTGCAAGTCCGACGAGTTCTCGAATCCGCTGCAAGTGGTGCTGCCCCAAGTGGGCAGCAGCAACAGCACCAGCTGCTCCAGCCCCAGCCCCACCAGCAACCGGGCGGGCATCCGTCTGCCCTACTCCCCCTCGCCGACGCGGCGCACCTTCACCTCACGCCGCTCCATGTCGCCCATCGCGATGCGCCCCTCGTCGCTGGGTCCCGTCAAGCGCAAGTTCGAGCTGGACGACAACAATCCCGGCGTGAGCAACTGGAGCGTCTACTCCCCACCGCCGCTCAAGAAGATCTTTACAGATAGGTAAGACAAAATTAAAATATTAAATTAATAATAAATAAAAACAACACTTTTTTAAGTTAGTTATTTAAACAAGTTATACATAAGGTAACTTAAAAAGTACTGCACATTTCCTTCAAATGCAGATTTTCTATATATACTATCTCGAATCACCATTATCCAAAGAAACGGTTCGAGTTATGGGGATATTCGCCTTATAGAGTTATTTTTCTTAAGATTATTAATTTAACTGCCACTCATTTAGCTCGACTTAGAGAGGAATTCGAGTTATAGAAGTTCGAGTTATGGAAGTTCAACTGTATTTTCAATATTATAACGAGTGTTTCTAAAAATCTCTTTTCTAAACTCAAAATGCTTATCAAATACAAAGTCATCATTTCAATACTGTTAAATATATTTGCTAATTACTAGAAAAGTTAATATTTATTGAACCATACATGGACTTATTCTCAAGAAACTCAAACAGACGTTTTAAAAGTAACGAAATGTGTCATACAAAGGCAATTACAACAAGCGGGAAGGCTATAGTCTTGCTCCCGACTTAAGGATACCCGTTACTTAGTTAAACAAATTTAAAATATTTTTTATTGCATGCTTTTAGGCACTTACATTGCTAGAAGCTTAAATCAGCCATTACCACCTTTCTGTTTGGCCGATCTTGTTGTGTTTAAGTAGGATGATAGCTTTAATTAATAGATAACGTTAATTACCAACAAAATATATAATATTCTTAAAACAAACTTGACCTGCGTGGGGCTTATAGAAGTACGTGTGCCAAATTTGGTTGCTCTAGCTCTTATAGTGTCTAAGATCTATGCCCCACACGAACGAACGGACAGATGGCTATATCGACTCGGCTGTTAATGCTGATCAAGAATATATATACTTTATAGGGTCGGAGATGCTTCCTTCTTCCTGTTACATAAATTGCAACGAATACAATTTACCCTTTTACTTATTTTTTTAAGTAACGGGTATACAAATTAAAAACCTTTTTTTATAACGTGGAAAATTATTAAGACTTACAGTATTACAAATTATTTTTTTAATTTAAAATAATAATTTTTGTTATGTTTTAAAAAATATTTTTTTTTTTATTTCACATGGTATTGACTTTTTTTAATTTCAACTCGAAACCAACTTTTATTTTTGTAGCGTAACGTCATCGTTTTTTTTTGGCTTAAATCTTTTAGTTATAGAGATTGATCTCGTTCAAAATTTGTATACTAAATATAGTCCGTCTTGGTTGCTACTCAGATATTAAAAGAACCTATTAAAATTTTTCATCTCGTATTTTATCGTGAAGTTGTTGTGGAAATGCCCATATCTAATCTGTATCTATTCAATTTATTTAACCTACTATTCAATACTAATTATAAACCTGATTGTCTGATTTTCAGTCGCGGCTCCTCGCCCGTGTGCCAATCGCCCTCGTCGGTGTGTCCCAGTCCCGACTCGGGCACCTACGACGGTCGCATCACGCCCAAGCTGTTCATATCCAAGCTGTGCACCAACAACAATGCTGCTGGCAACAACAGCAGCAGCAGCGGCTGCCCCTCGCCCGTGTCCGCGTCGCCGAGCAGCGTGCTCACGGGCAACGGCTTGGAGGCCATGTGTCTGGCGGGGAATAGCCAGAGCCAGAGCATCGACGAGGGCATCTCGATACCGGAGAGCGAGACAACAAACACCTGTCGCAGTCGCACCTCCTCCATATTGTCGACGGCGTCGTCGAGCAGTGCACTGGGTGGTCCCCAGTTGCTGGTCAACGACATGGTCGACGATGCCACTTTGATGGATGATGCCAAGAGTGAAACGTCATCCATTGGCGGCTGCTCGACCATCAGCATTGAGTCTTCCTCCTGCGACAGTGGCGCCCGAACGGCGGCCACATTTCTCAATCGCCTGGCGGTCGACGATAACGCCGCCTCCCCGCTCGCCCAGAAGAGTTTCTACATCAACAAGCAGGGCTTCTCGGGGGCCAAGAAGTTTATTGTGAATCACGAGAAACTCGGCACGTCCCTGGACTCGAGCAAGCCAAGCAAAATGGATGTGCAGCAAAAGCTTTAAGTGATCACGTGTGTGATTGCATTGTACCATAGATGAACAACAGCCGCCTGATCCTGATGCTGATCCTGCTGTTACCAATTACCAGATAGTAATAGACGTAGTTCTTATGATGGCACCAATTTAAGCGTTAGCTCTAATCCAGCACCCACCCAATGTCCCGAGCTTTACTCAGTTCGCCTTAGTTCTAAGCCTCGTTTGTAAATAGTTAAGTTGTTTCTTTATAAATATTGCATATCATCTATAACTTGCACTCCCATCCCCATTCTTATCTGTAACTCTCTATCTTTATACATAGCTAGAAACATATGTTTTTATTTTTTTTTTGATTTGATTTGTGTCCGATTAATTGTTTATATGTCTCCCAATAAGCCGTTTTCTTAACCAATTAATAATGTCGTTTTTTATAGACGATGGATATGTCGATCTATATATATAAATGATATTTGCATATTCTTATGAAAGATAAACCACTTATTTTATACATAGCATACATATGTAGCTATATTTAGAGATATTTACGGTACACTTAGTTGTTAGCCCGCTTAGATCGTAGTACCAATCCAATTTTGCCAAATATGTTTCTTATAATAATTACATCTACAGATATCTGCGTATATCCGAGCATTATCTTAACTTTGCTTCACGGTCCAACATCGTATGCGAATTTATTATAATCTAGCTTCAAGATGTATTTTTTTTAGAATGAACACGAAAATACATAATAATAAACAAGTTTTTTCTATAGACTATGTTTCAGTCGTATCACTGCGGACGGCAGTCCGCGCTAGTGACGAAAGCAGCACGAAGGGTGCGAAGGCGACTAGCATATATACACAGGAAGAATGGAAAATTTGCTATGACTGTCCGATCAGGTCGAGTTATATACCGATCGAAAGGTATTAACTTAACTTACAAATGTGCATACTAAGACTTTTGAAAACTTACCTGGTTCGTGAGATAAACAGGTGTAAGTGGAAGGGCCAAAATTTAAATGATTGGAGCTAGTGGAGCCGTTGGAGCCTTTTGGTCAACATTTTTAATTTTTTAATATTTCTAATAAAAATACGCGTCGAATGACACCTCAATCATCAAAATCCGACTACTGGTTCAAAAGATAAATTATTTTGAAATTTTTGGTGCCCTTCTCAAAACGAGATGAAAAGTCAGTCTGTCTGTTTGTTTGTATAGATCAAATCGTTGTTTTAGCTTAAAAGTTTGAATGAGGACTTGTTCCAGCTCAAAAATCTAGAAACGTTTGTTCTACGACTTTTTCGAAAAATCGCTAGTTTAGCGGGAAATCGCTAAAAACCGCTAAAATTGAAACCCCCATAGCATCCAAACTATAGAAGCTACAGATGCGATCTATATATCGGTGAAAAGGTATTTCGAAGGGCTTTTAGGCATACCTTCAACGTTTTTATTTTAAGTAAAAAGGTAAACAGCTACAGGTGAAATAAGGTATTTTTTTCCACATTTTGGCGATTTTAGAAAAATCTACACATGAAATCGATTTAAAATATGTTATATATTTTAGGCAATTAGATTCCGCGTTTTTTGACATAAAAAAAACCTCTGTACGAGGTAAAAGTCTAGTGACGAAAACATTTTCATGCCCCAAAATTTCTGATATCCAATTTTGTGACGAATAATATTAAGTTTTACACATAAATTATTTTAAACAAAATTTTTGCACTCGGCACATTGCGCTACAATGTATCAATTCTTCATACCAAATAAAACTCACTGTTTTGCGCAGTGCCGAATGCAAAAATTTTGTTTAAAATAATTTATGTGTAAAACTTAATATTATTCGTCACAAAATTGGATATCAGAAATTTTGGGGCATGAAAATGTTTTCGTCACTAGACTTTTACCTCGTACAGAGGTTTTTTTTATGGGATATCAGAAATTTTTGAATAAGACATCAGAAATTTTAAAATTGCAATATTTGATGTGATTTGATGTGTAGATTTTTCTTAATTTGTCAAAATGTGGGAAAAAATACCTTATTTAACCTGTAACTGTAACTTTTAAGGTATGCCTAAAAGCTCTTCGAAATACCTTTTCAACGATATATAGATCGCATCTGTAGCTTCTATCATTTGGATGCTATGGGGGCTTACATTTTAGCGGTTTTTAGCGATTTCCCGCTATACTAGCGATTTTTCGAAAAAGTCGTAGAACAAACGATTCTATATTTTTGATTATAAAATGATTTATCTGCCGCAAAAAGAATTCACCACTTGCAAGCAGTTTACTTCCGCATTACGCTGTAAGCAGTGTATACTATATACTGCATATTTACATGCAGTAGTGTGAAGGTAAAAGGTATATTCAGTTAATAGGTAATATCTTGTCCAAACGAATTTTGACAGATATGTGTTATATGTCAAAAAACGCGGAATCTAATTGCCTAAAATATATAACATATTTTAAATCGATTTCATGTGTAGATTTTTCTAAAATCGCCAAAATGTGGAAAAAAATACCTTATTTCACCTGTAGCTGTTTACCTTTTTACTTAAAATAAAAACGTTGAAGGTATGCCTAAAAGCCCTTCGAAATACCTTTTCACCGATATATAGATCGCATCTGTAGCTTCTATAGTTTGGATGCTATGGGGGTTTCAATTTTAGCGGTTTTTAGCGATTTCCCGCTAAACTAGCGATTTTTCGAAAAAGTCGTAGAACAAACGTTTCTAGATTTTTGAGCTGGAACAAGTCCTCATTCAAACTTTTAAGCTAAAACAACGATTTGATCTATACAAACAAACAGACAGACTGACTTTTCATCTCGTTTTGAGAAGGGCACCAAAAATTTCAAAATAATTTATCTTTTGAACCAGTAGTCGGATTTTGATGATTGAGGTGTCATTCGACGCGTATTTTTATTAGAAATATTAAAAAATTAAAAATATTGACCAAAAGGCTCCAACGGCTCCACTAGCTCCAATCATTTAAATTTTGGCCCTTCCACTTACACCTGTTTATCTCACGAACCAGGTAAGTTTTCAAAAGTCTTAGTATGCACATTTGTAAGTTAAGTTAATACCTTTCGATCGGTATATAACTCGACCTGATCGGACAGTCATAGCAAATTTTCCATTCTTCCTGTGTATATATGCTAGTCGCCTTCGCACCCTTCGTGCTGCTTTCGTCACTAGCGCGGACTGCCGTCCGCAGTGATAACACATATCTGTCAAAATTCGTTTGGACAAGATATTACCTATTAACTGAATATACCTTTTACCTTCACACTACTGCATGTAAATATGCAGTATATAGTATACACTGCTTACAGCGTAATGCGGAAGTAAACTGCTTGCAAGTGGTGAATTCTTTTTGCGGCAGATAAATCATTTTATAATCAAAAATATAGAATCGTTTGTTCTACGACTTTTTCGAAAAATCGCTAGTATAGCGGGAAATCGCTAAAAACCGCTAAAATGTAAGCCCCCATAGCATCCAAATGATAGAAGCTACAGATGCGATCTATATATCGTTGAAAAGGTATTTCGAAGAGCTTTTAGGCATACCTTAAAAGTTACAGTTACAGGTTAAATAAGGTATTTTTTCCCACATTTTGACAAATTAAGAAAAATCTACACATCAAATCACATCAAATATTGCAATTTTAAAATTTCTGATGTCTTATTCAAAAATTTCTGATATCCCATAAAAAACCTCTGTACGAGGTAAAAGTCTAGTGACGAAAACATTTTCATGCCCAAAATTTCTGATATCCAATTTTGTGACGAATAATATTAAGTTTTACACATAAATTATTTTAAACAAAATTTTTGCATTCGGCACGGCGCAAAACAGTGAGTTTTATTTGGTATGAAGAATTGATACATTGTAGCGCAATGTGCCGAGTGCAAAAATTTTGTTTAAAATAATTTATGTGTAAAACTTAATATTATTCGTCACAAAATTGGATATCAGAAATTTTGGGGCATGAAAATGTTTTCGTCACTAGACTTTTACCTCGTACAGAGGTTTTTTTTATTTCTTTCTTTACTTGGAAAACTTAATGAGTATATAATTAGGGTATTCAGAAACTCTAATATTTGTGTTATGTGGCAAAGTGCTATATGTTGTAATGACAACAAACACACAGAAAAAAGTATATCACAGCAAACATGCCCTGGGGTATGTATACAAAATTCGTCGTATTGAGACAAAATTTCAAAAGGAGAAAGGTTGCCAGACTGTTAAAAGTACCTAACGAAATAAGGTCACACTGAGGTTGGTATTGGTATTGGTTGTAAAAGTAAATCATTTTTCTTGGTCCTGTGGCTCTACGGTTAGAGTCGCCGACCTGTCAGAACTCGAATTTTCAGTTAAATAACTAGGGTTCGAATCCCACAAACTAAAATTTTAGTGATTGTTCCTTGGACAGATTTTAAATTTAAATATAGAGATGCAAATTATTTTAAATTATTAAAATGGATTTTTTACAGTGGCAAAAGCATTAAAAAAGACTAGAGTAAAAGACAGTGACACCAAACGCATGAGCGTAAACGAAGTAATGAGAATGCTTGCTTTATACAAAACAGCTGCTCATTGAAATTAAACTCATTGAACTGAGGATTTATCATAAATACGACAACAGAAACTTAAAAAGGTCACTCACTAGCTACAGTGTTATCACTTTGCCACATAACACAAATATCATAGTTTCTGAATACCCTAAATGTTTAATTTGATAAATTTCAAAATTCTTGTCTTCGATTTCTTAAAAAGTGTTAAATTTTCCAAATAAACAATTTTAAAAGCTTCAAAAATCCAGAAAAAATGAAAGACTTTGAAAAATAAAATTATTTTTAGAGCCTGTAATGGAAAATTACAAAGAATCTATGAATTTTTTAAAAATTATCTTTTTATGAAAAACTTACGAAATATTGACGAATATCGATATAGGAGGGATCCGGAAAATAGTATATATCCTATGTGCCTCGAGTCTATAATGCGTTTGTTACTGGGGAATAGGAACGTAGCAAAATTCTGAAACTAAGTTCTTTTGTTTAGGATAAAGAGGAACACAATCACTAAGTTTGGTGTCCTTAGCTTTTTAAAGTCTCTAAGATTAAGGTGTTCATTAAGACAAGAAAAGGTCTGTATTCGATTCATTCCAAAGTTTGTTTTCTGCACAATAAGAAAAAATTACTGATATTCCAAATATTCGGGCCCGTTCGAATTTCAAACGTTTTCAAAAAGTAAAAACGAAACGAACGTTTTACAACTTGCTGTTCCCAATTCCGATCGAAATGGACTTCTTTTTACTTTTCGAACTCGGTTTCGAAATCGTTTCGAAAATTCATTTGAAGTATTTTAGGTGATAGATAGCAGATAGAAGATTTTGAAAAGGAAAATTTGTGTCGATTTTCGGAATTCGGAACAGCAATCAACTCATTATGTGGTAAATCGACTCGATTTCGGAATTCGGAACAGACCCGAATAAGAATAAATAGCTGATATTCCAAATATTCTTCTTTGTAAGAATATAATGTTAAATAAATACTTGTACATCAATCTGTGATATCATTACTTCCCCAAGCCTTATAAGTAGTATACATGGAACTCGTACAGAAAAGTTCGAACACCTGGCTGGGAGCGCCGAGCATTGCCCCCCACACTGGAAGGGGGCAAGTGGGCGGGCTGAAAGACAGCGAGTACATACGCGAGATTCCCAGGCTGGGCGAGTGGGCGTTCGTCGAGTGGTTCGCCTAAAACAAGTTTCATAGTCGACTCATACTTGCAATCGCGGTCGCATCGCTCGGCTGCGTCGTTGGTTAGAGGAGTAAAGGGCATGCTGCGGAGAGATGGGAAGAAGAGAGAGAGAGAGAACAACAGTCGTGGTGTGACGTGCGATCAGTTTAGATTTAACCACCCACATTAACTGCATACGAATGAGCAATTGCCAGCTCTCTCGCACTATTCTCTCTTTTCACTCTCTCGCACTATTATCGTAAAGGGCCCCCCTTTTGTGTCGTTGCCCAACACTGTCGAAAGGCTGACGCAGCTAGTATACAGCTTTTGCTGCCAACGCCTGCGTCGACGTCAGCGCTCAAACAATAAAACGAATGCACAACAATAACAACAAACAGCATGGCAAATGATTCAGGTCCGTAGTTGTTGTTGTTGCTGTTGCTGCTGCGCTAAAAAGGAAAGAGATTAACAAGAAACCGTTGCGCACGGAGCTTACGCTGCTCGGCAGCAGCTTCTGCTGTTGTTTGTTGTAGTTGTTGTTTTAGAAGTTGTTGCTTTTAATGCTTGTGTTTGTTGTTGGCAGCACGATTCGCTTCGCTTCGGTCGTGCTTTAATGGAGCTTGCCGACTTCGCCCCGCTGTCGTCGGCGTCGTCGTCGTCGTCGTGTTCGGCGACGGCGTCTGCTTCAGTGCTCCTCTGCTGCTGCTTCGCTGCTCGAAGTAATCTTGAAAATCGTGAGTTGAGTTAAGTTTTGCGCTCGCTGGTTTCTTTATTTTTTCTTCTTTTTTTGCGCTCTCACTTTTGCCGCGATTGTTGTTGTGTCTTTTGGTTTGCCCTGCGCATTTTCTTTGTTTTTCGTTTTGGTGCCTGAAGAAAAATCAAGTTAACAGCCAACGCACGCAACGGCAAAAAGTGTGGGCAGGGAGAGGGACGGGGGCGGAGACAGGGGCAACGAGGAGCAGCTTGCCGGGTCGCCAACGATCGTTTTGCTTCTTTTTCTCCTCTCTGTTCAATATGCGCGTGCATTAAAAATAAAAAGCCTGGAGCACAGACGTTGACGTCGACGTTGGCGTCGCTGCTTGTTGCTGTTGTATTGGATTGTTGCTGTTGTTGTTGCTGCTTCGCTTCGCTGATTCAGACTGAGCAGCGGCAGCGAGCCGACTGCAAACTCGACTTTTGGCGTTTGTCGAGGTTGCTGAGCCCGGGCGAACGAGCCGCGAATCCAGTTTCTTCTTCACTCGGCCTCGGCTAACAACGCGCATCGGCCACGGCAAAAAAAAAAAACAAGCGCAAAATAAAATCAGTGCCAGTCGCAAGTTACTTTTGTTTCTTCTATTGCGTTGCTTTGTTTTTTAAATACTTAGCGAATAGCGCTTTGGCGATTGTTGTTGTACTGCGGCAAGGTTTGTTATTGACGTGTTGTTGATCTTTGTGTTGATTGCGCAAGGATGCAAATGTGTGAGATGCAGTAAGCTTAATAAGCATAGCATATGCACAGGCGCACAGGCAAAAGCTCTCTCTTAGCACTTACGCTCTCTCTGCACTTGCGCTCTCTCTGTGCTAGTGATGCCAATTTGGCCTTTTTTCGGATAGATTTCTAATTTTTAACTGCTTCAGCCGGGAAAAATTTCAAACATCTATCCGAAAATCTGACTTTTTTATAGATTCAATTAAATTGAATCCCAATTTGATTCTATACTGCCAATTTTGGAACTTTTTGAAAATGGAAACGATATAAAGGCGAATTACTTTCCCCGTACGCCAAAATTAACCGAAGCCAACCAATATCGAAACTCTCAAATACCCTTTTACAGATGTGGTCACTTTCGCTCTGACTCGTCTATCAATGCAGAAGTAGGTCGAATGCAGAAGAAGATAGGGTTTTTAGTTTGGTAAAAACTAAATAGAGGAATGACAAAGAATGAAAATGAGGAATAACAAATAAAATGCCGAAAAAAAATCATTGAAGATGATTTAAAACTTTTAAATTATAATATAAAATAGGAAAAAAAGTTTGGCCTGTTGTTCTGTCTTTTTTTTTAAATTTTCAGCTTTTTTTCCCTGTTGTCTTTGGCCGTTTTGTCTTTTTTCCGGAAAATATTTGGCATCACTGCTCTGTGCACTGTCACTCTGTGCTCTCTCTTTGCACTTACGCCCACTCTGAGCTTACGCTCTCTCTCTCTTTCTTTCTGGGTATCTTTTCGATTCCTTGATGATACATAAGCTCTTTTATTTTGTACTCACGCTCTCTTCTCTTTCTTAAAGCATGGAGCTTGCGTCCGCTGGCTGCGCCGACTGCTGCAACGACTGCGCCGCCCCCGCTTGCTGTACGACGGCCTCGGCCCCGAGCTGCTGTGACGCTGCTTGCTGTGAGATGAACTGCCAGCTGCTGCCGCCGGATCCCGTCAGCTACGAATACCACGAGCCAGAGGAGAACTTTGTGTCGATAGACGATGCCAAGATCAAGAGTTTGCTGCTCAAGATTGGCCAGCAGCAGCAGCAGGAACTGCAGCGTCAGCAGCAACAACAACAACGACAACAACAGCAACAACAACAACAGATTATCGAGCTTTTGGATGATGATGAGGCAACTGTGGAGCCGCCGTTGATGATAATTGGCACAGAGCGTAGCTTGAAGCCAATAAGGCGATTATCACCAGATATCCAACTCATACCCAAGCTGCAAGTGGAGCCACAGCGAATTGTGGCCAGAATTGAGTTGAGCGACAGCGAGGAAGATAATGATAATGATGACGCACACAGCGAGGATGAGGATGGAATGAGGGATTTACCCTTAACTGCTGTTAGCTGTGAACTAAACGATTCAGCCCAGATAATCGTGCTGCAGTCGGATGACGACGAGCCGCCGTTCCAGCCGGAGCAGATGCCAATGAAAGTAGCGCCCAAGAAGCGACCAACAAGACCATATATAAAGCGACGTGGTCGCCATTTCTATCAGTGCCAAGCGTGTGGCAAGAAAGTGCAGTCCAACTACAATCTGCGTCGACACATGATGATACACACAGGTGAGATACACATTTTTAAAGAGAGACAGAGAGAAAGAGAGAGAAAGCTCCAGATGCTCAACAGCCGTGTCTCAAAGTACAACCACAATATTCTATCTATGTTACAAATAAAATCATCTTTGTCTTAGTGAATACACCTGTATTTAGATCAGGAATTAAAACCGTAACCATAACCGTAACCGGTATTAACTGATTGAATTTGGTAAACGAAACTGAAATCGTAGCCGAAACAAAACTTTTTTATTATACCGAAATTGAAAAACCGAAATTATTCAAACCGATATAACCGTTAAGAAACCGATTCATGTTTATCGGCTAATTTCGGCTCTGTCAAGCATAACATTTAATTAAATGTTGTTTAGTTGAAATCATCGGTTTTAAAACTAAAATTAATTTTTACGTTTGCCCTAATTTAATTTATTTTTTGATCTCAATAAAAAGATCACAATTTTTTAAATGTTTGAATATTTGTTGTCAAATTTACATTTCCTAAACATTTTTAAAAAATTTGCTTTCTTTAAACCGAAATCATACCGCTCTTTCGAAATCAAAACATACAAAAAACCGATAACCGTTGCGTAACCGATATATCAAAATTTTGCTTAACCGATAACGGAAAGCCTAAATACGAACATAACCGAAACCTGATTTAGTACATGTTGAGAACTATTAAAATTGTTTTTATATTTTTCGAAATATTTTTTCTGACACTTTTGGTAATAAATGCTTATCCCACCAATGGACTCTTCTTCCATTTAATTTTCAGCTTCAAATAAGGACACTTACTTATATCAAATATTGATCTTAGATTAATGTATAAATTTATTAAGAATTTAATACTGGATGAGATCTTTTAAATTTAAAATAATTTTTTTTGGAATTTGTTTTTGTTTTCATTCACAAATTTTACGCTCATAAGCATTTCCAAATTTTATTTTCGAAATATCGCAAAAATTAATTATAAACCATAACTATTTGTTAGTTTAGGTAGCTAACGAATTGTTCCTATTTTGTCAGGGATCTTTAAAAGCCAAACATTTTTTTCAGTCATTATCGCAATTATCGACTGATTGGAGGTTCAAATAAACTGTGATTTGACTGACATCATTATAAATATGAGATCATCTTTTGTGCATGTTATAGAATTTATATAGATATCGATAACATTGAGGATGTTATTATTAATTAAGGTTGAGGAAAATAGCACTCACCAAATACATTTTCCATCTTTTTCCAAACAGGCGAGCGTCCGTTTCCGTGTGATTTGTGCGAACGTCGTTTTCGGGAGTTCAGCGATCTGAAGAAGCATCGAAGGCGTCACGTGAACGATCCGCGCTACATCTGCATGATCTGTCGCTTGTATCCGCCCATGGAGCAGGACTCCACGCGCTGTGCGGAGTGCGAGGGAAAGAATCTGTTGCTGAATCCCGCGGAAATGGCGGGCAACCTGAGTGTGAATTCTGTGGAGAATCAAAAAGAGCTGGAGCGGGAACAGGAACAGGAGACTGATCAAGAGCACGAACAGGAGGAGGAGGAGCAGGTGGAAGAAGTGATCATGTCGCCGCCAGCAGTCACAACGTTTGCATCGTCGCCTCCCATGCTGCTTGTGACTTTAGTGCCCCCGCTTGCCACGCCCACACAGCCCCCGCCGCATTTGGTGCCCGCTCCAGTGTCACGTCCGCCCATGCCCAGAAGCTGCAGCAGCGCCAACTCCTCATCCTCGCTGAGCAACGATGCGGTGCCACGAGTTCCAGCCAGAACCTCACGCACTCGACGCTCCTATCCCTGCCCTTTATGTCATCGTCCCTTCGGCACTCGCCATAATCTCAAGCGACACTATATGATTCACACCGGCGAGAAGCCCTTCAGCTGCAGCAAGTGCCGCAAGCCGTTCCGGGAGTGCTCCACGCTCAAGAAGCATATGGTGACGCACGTGCGCGATCGTTGGTACAAATGCCTGCGATGTCCTGCCAAATATCAGGACTATCTGCACTACACGGACCACAAGGCGACCCATGGCACGGAGCCACAGCTGGAGACGGGCTCCAACAGTCAGCACCGACAGCGTTCCTCGGACAGCGAAGATGGCGACAGCTCAGTCGAGGATTGGCTGGAGTGCTGTGAATGCCAGCGTCGATTCACAGAGCTGGACGCGTACACGGCGCATCTGAAGCAACACGACCTGGAGCTGTACGGCATGAGTGTCGATGATCTGGACGACGAGGAGCAGGAGGTCGATGTGGCCTAGTTGGCCTTGAGTGAACATATCAGTCGATGCATTCCAATTCTAATCTCAACAGTTTTCCTTATAAATATGAAATAAAACTATTTTACTTTAAGTAGTTAAATATTACTGAAATATCAATATTAACATTATATCTATAAACATGAACAAATGTTGTAAGTTAGCTTCAAGCTTAAGTGATTAATTATTTAATTTATATATATTTTTTTTGTAAACATATTAAGTGCACAAGAGTTGTTAAAAAATGTGTTTATAAATAAGCATTAAAAATTCATCAATAACAAAAACATTTGGCATATTTCATGAACAAACTTTGAGAAAATATGTAATAATAATAATTACTACAATATTTTCTCTTGAATCAATTATACAGTGAACTATCTATGCATATTGCCTGTTGTTTAATTGGACTACAGTAAACATTAACTACAAATAAATAGGAGCAAGCGTAAGAGAAATGACTAAGGGACGCGCTTGGAGCACTGGTCAATCGAGAGAATTCACATTCGCTTAATTGTTCTATATATCCAATAACACGGGTTTTGTTTCCTTGGCGCATTTGAAGACCGAGCGCATCATTTTAAGGAAACCTGTATCTTTTGGCTTTTCCAGGCCGCGTTGCACGCGATTTTTCATGACTGAAATAAATTCCTTGTTGCTCAGCTGATTATCATCTGTAAAGAATAAGTAATTAATAAACTTGATCAGAATTAAATAAATTAATGCTACTAACTGTTCTCATCGAATATGGTAAACACGACATCGACAACGTGATCGGATAGATTGACAACTGCCACCGTTTTGGCCACATGCTGCAATGTTTGCTGATCAATCGAAGCACCCGCAATGTGATAGAAAGTCAGTGCAGTGTCCACATCATTGATGTTGTTCAGAAAGTGGAAAAAGTCAAGATAATCCTCTTTGGAGATGCCCGTGCCGTGATCGCGAAAACGACGCTTGACACGCTTCAGTTTCTTCTGCTTCTTCTTGGGCGGATAGCCCGCATAGGCCAAAAGCAATTCGGCAAAGGCCACTTCGGTGATTTTGCCCTCCTCATTGGGATCCTTGCGCTCAAACTCCAGCGAGAGTATTTCACGCTGCAGTTGCTCTTGAAAGTCCAAGAACTTTTCAATCGTCAGCTTCTCGTCCATGTTTGGTCCAAAGAAGTACGTTATCAATGCCGAATTGACGCCCTGACAAAGGTAGAAAATACTTTTAGGACCAAGCTCAATATAATATTATCACAAAATCATTAAATAAATTGAACAATGAGAGCGTGCAATTGTTTGAACTGGTGCAAGTATTAAATGGAATTAGAGTTCGGTGTGGGGTGAGAGGTTGCAAAATGATATTCGATTGTTTGGTTATTCACAAAAGTACCTTCAAGGACTGTAAGTAGTCAAAAAAGGAAGTGAAGTATTACTTATATACACAGTACAGTTACAAGTTACGACACGCATTTAACGTACACGCGTTTACAATAGGAATGAAGCCAAGAGATATAGAGAATATACAATATAAAAGATGGTATTTAGTATTCAAGCCACTCTCAACATACATTTACACTCGTTACACAGATTAATTGAGAGAACTCCTCCTCAATCCAATTGCAACGATAATTACCTTGAATGTATTCCCAGTATTTGCATGATCCCGATGCCGTGTCCCAATGCTCGTCTGTTGACGCACAAGGGTCGCCACCATCTCAAATTCCTCGCAGTCCACATCACCATCGCCATTCAAATCGAACATTCGAAATGCAATCTCAAAATGACGACGGGAAACTACAAAATATAATTAACATTATAATATTAACAAACATTTTAAATAAATATTATTTTATTTAATTATGTTGTGAGTGTTAAGAGTTATACAACTTACTGGACAGCACTGTAAGCAGAAATATGTAATCGGAGAAGGTAATGAGGCCGTAGGATCCCAGCTTATAGAATATGCTGTTCTTCTCCAGCTGCAAATTTAACTGCTCGCCCACAGACTAAAAAAAGAAAAATGAAATATATTAATAAATTATTTAAAAGTTACATCAAGGCTGCATACTAACCTTTTAAAAAAGGATAACAAAATACATTCAGGAGACCTGTTCCGAATTCCGAACGTTTTCAAAAAGTAAAAACAAAACAAAAACGAACGTTTTACTATTTGCTTTTCCAAATTCCGATTGAAATGGGCTTGTATTTACTTTTCGAACTCGGTTTCGAAAACGTTTCAAAAATTCATTTTAAGTATATCAAGTTAGTAGATAGAGGCTAAATTAGACTAAAACTTCGTTGTTCAAACTTTGTTATTAAATTAAAGCAACTCTAGTAGCTTTAAATTGCGAGAGTTGGTATCAATAACAAAAATTAAAGCGGAATTCAGAACAGTTCGGTTTCGTTTTTAAAAAATATTTTATAGATACTTTTAAAAAACTCTTTTAAAAAATACTTCAACTGTTTAAACTGTTAATCGATTCTAAAAATTTTCAACAATATTATAATTTTCAGTTTATAATTTAAGGTATTAATTTTAAATTTTTAAATGGCATTTACTTTTAAATTCGGTGACTCCTACAGCACACGTTTTGAAAACGACAATTATTGTAGATTTTCGTAGTTCGGAACAGCAATCTACTCATTTTGAGGAAATCCGACTCGTTTTCGCAATTCGGAACAGACCCAATTAATTGTTATTTTTTTTAATAAGCAGCTTGCTATTAATAATTACGGTTTAACTTGATTTTGAAAAAGTGAAAATATAAGTAAGATTCTTTAAAAAAATATTGAAAAAAAGTATAAATTTGGGTTTGCAGCCTTGATTTTCAATTAAGATCAGTTTACCTTGGGATCATAGCGACGATATTGGTCCAGGCCCAAACCTGCAAAGTGTAAAACAGAGTTAAGCACATTATTTGTTTAACTACATACAGTGATGATTTGTTAGTTTGAAGACTGCAATGGAAATGATGTAGAAGCCACATACCATCTGGTTGTTTCATGCCTGGCGTCATGCTAGTCAAGAAATCGGTTGGTGTCATGTAGACCTCATGGCGATCATCGGCGACCGGCACTTGGATCGTGGCAAAGTAGCGAAATACTTTATCTGGCGTTGAGAATTGCCTGATGCGATTCTCATATTCAATTATCTAAGCGAGGCGTTCGGGAAGATTACATTATTTTTTTTTAGCATTTAACGCAGGCAGTAGAAAAAAGAATTGTTAAAGTGAACGAAAGTAGAGAAAGCAAGCGTTGGGTCGAGATTATGAGCAGGATCGTGTGTTAGTATTTACATAGTCTAGTATATAGACCCAATATCTGAATTACCATCTGGCTGCTTTATGCCCGGATAGATTGAGCGTAAAAAGTCCTCGGGTGTCATGCATATTATTGTCTGTGTTGCATCCTGCAAACGCACCGTCGCGAAATAGCGAAAGATTTTGTCGGGAGTCGAGAAATTCCTTATGCGATTCTCATATTCGATAATCTGGGTTGTGTGTGTTTGAGTGTTGTGTTTTGTTGTTGTTGTGGTGTGTGATGGCAACAGAAAATGTGACGAGCAACATAAATAGAGAAATGAAAGTCAGAAGAAAACTTAAGTAATCAAGAAAATATAGCATATATAATTAACAAAATGGCAAATAAAGTAACAAAGTGTTATACAAATATAAATTTACACTGAAAGAGTAGTTTAAACTTTGCTTTAAAGAAATTACGGCGATAGGAAAAATAATAGAAACGATATTTTGTATTTCTTAAATTGATTCGGATAAATGTTTCAAAATTTAAATTTTAAATAAGAGTTATGAATGCTAATTTCAACTAATATAATCAATGTGAAGGAAAATGGTATACACCCAAATTCCTATTTAAGCCGCAGCTATCGAAAACTTATATTTTCAATTTATAAGGTATAAATCAAATTGTATTCTTATTTTTTATTTAAAAAGTCTAAAGTAATTATTAAAATTCAATTTTTAGTTAAAAGTAGTGAAATAACACTTTTTTCTGATTTTTTCAATTTGATTTTTATTTTAAACTTGGCTAAAAAAAATTTCACTTTAATTTTTATTTTTAAAATGAAAGTTACGAAACTTTTACAATAAAAATCAAAAATAACTCTTATTTTTTCAATCATATACATATAAGTGTTATTTCACAACTATTTAAACTATTTAAATTAAATTTTATTGATTATTTTTTACTTTTTAAATAAAAATTAAAAAAGTTTGTTATTTCGTAACTTGAAAATATAAATTTGAAAATAATTGTTAATTTGCAATTTTTATTTTAAAACTTATAGCAGTTATAGTCTCTGGCTATAACAGCTTTTTTTTATCATAATATTAAATAATTGGTTGAAAATGTCAAAATGACTGTCGTTTCTATTATTTTATCCATCACTGTATATCCTTGCAGAGAATCACGAAATGTTTTATACAAATTTGTCTTTTTTCAACTAATTCAATAGTGTATTATCTTAAACTTTATCATAAAATTGTCATAGGAACGATCAGGGGAAAATTGAATATCGTTCTCTGCAAGATTAACAAATCTTCGGCATGCCGATGATAACGTTTCTTGCAAACATATTTCTATTTGGTTTTTTGGCAAAAGCGGTCAACATACTTTGCGCTCGCGGAAACCGACTTTTTCCTTGATCTTCTTGCCATCAGTGAGATTGAGACGGTCTTCGTCCTCCTCCTCGTCCTCTGAATCATCGCTGTCCTTATCGCCATTCACACCAGCCGCATCGGACGGACGCTGGCCCGCATCCGCGTCCACTTTTGGTACGAGCAAGCGTTTCACTCTAAAAATAGACGCAGTTTATACATAGCTCGATAATGCTCGATAATCAGCCCACACTCACTTGCCCCAGTCCAGCACCGAGATGAGAAACAAACTGAGCACCATAAAGTGGAAATATTTGGTCAGCCGTGGTGTCTTCTCCTGGCCATGGCCGAAACGCTTGTGGTCGCGCGTTTGCTGCAATTGCGTTCCACATGCCGTTGTTGTTTGTTGTGCTCGTGATTGCTTTGTTGTTGTTGCTGTTGTTGTTATTGTTTGTCAAGGATGTAAATGTGCGACAATTCTGCAGGGTCGGCAATGCGGAACGCCTTGCCAACAATGCCAAAGCCTGTCGCGTTGCCAAAAAACGCATCACAGACATTTTCACAATGTTTTTATTTGCGTTTATTGCGATTTTTGCACAGTTATAAATAATGTAGATGTCAAAATGCAACCATTGACATAGTTTCGTAGTAATCGATAGTAAGTGTTCGACAACAGGTCATATATCGATATATATGTGTAATCGGTATTTCATTTTGATAAAATCATATCGTGTGTGGGCTGCATGGTAGTGCTGTGTAAGAAGTTATGAACAGAAAACAACTAATTGCTCATTAACTTATTATGATCTCCTTTACATAATTACACTTATAAATTAAAATTAAGCAACTGACAAATTAAATTAAAAGAATAGCTTAAAAATATTTTAAATTGCGCGCCAATGAGAAAGAACCCAATGAACTAGTTAAATTGATCTGAGTGATACCAGTTCCATTCCTTAACAACACTGATAAAATAAGATAATA
>JBAMBJ010001483.1:0-89512 GCA_037043495.1 Drosophila recens | reverse complement strand
GCCTTCTAATTGTTGCGAATTTTCACCACGTGGGTTTTTGACTGTCGCGGCACTTCCACTGTGACTGGAAGCTTGATCGCTCGTTTTCTTTTGTTTTTCCAATTCGTTACTTCCACTCGATGCAGTATTGTCGTCTCTCTCTTCCGCTTTGACTAACGCGGCATTTCCAACAGAGTTAGAAATTTGATCGCTGTCTTTGTCTTCCATGTACTTATAATTTTTACTCGCGAATTTTAAATATTTTCACATCCCATCCTCGTCACCAGTTTTAAATATGCGCGAGCTTATTTATTAGGTAAATTATATAGTACATGTCTGTGTGTGCGTGTTATAATAGTGACCGCTTAATACTGCTGTGGTTGTTTCCAATGTGACCGTCGTAGGCTAACTGGCAAATCCCTAAGTGCAGTGATGTAATATCAGCTGTTGACGAAGAGTTGTCAACGCCGCTTATTACATACACAACACTTGGTATGTAGGTTCGTCTATTTTAAGAGCAGATCGAGTTTGTTTTAGATTTTGGATCGGACCACTATATCATATAGCTGCCATAGGAACAATCAGTCGAAAATCAAGTCTTAGTATGAAAACAAAATAGATTTTCATACTAAGACTTGATTTTCGACTGATTGTTGCTATGGCAGCTATATGATATAGTGGTCCGATCCAAAATCTAAAACAAACTCGATCTGCTCTTAATATAGACGAACCTACATACCAAGTTTTGAGTCTCTAGCTCTTATAGTCTCTGAGATCTAGGCGCTCTTACAGACGGACAGACGGACAGACAGACGGACAGACAGACATGGCTATATCGACTCGGCTGTTGATGCTGATTAAGAATATATCTACTTTATGGGATCTGCCACGCCTCCTTCTGCCTGTTACGCACATTTTTTTTGTGACAAAGTTAATAGACCCCTTTACTTTTTAAAGTACGGGGTCTAAAAATATAAATTTCTTTGTTACCCGACTCGCCAGGTATCGAGGTCGTACTCATCCCTGAGTAGTGCCGATGGCTAGCCGGCAAATCGATATCTGGTTGCGATAGTCAAGTCGGATCTTAACAAGTGGCGCCCAATCTGAAAATAGGAGAATCTATGAATGTCTGAAGTAGTCCGAACTTGCAAAATTAATTCTACCATAGAAAGCAGTTGTCCCTTTTAGCCAGGAGTTTCGCTGAAGTTGTTGGTCCGCGAGATGGAGCCCTAGATTCCACCGTAGTTGCCATAATGGAATGCGTCACGAGTGCTACGAGTAATAGCAGAAATTGTCCTTCGGCTGGTCCCGGAATGGAATCATCAGTCCAAAGCCGCGTTGCCGTCGACAGGCAATATTCGGCCAACATAAAGTTGTCGGGTATAGGGAAAGGCGTTTGTACCGAAATCCAATTAGTAATTGATCGCGCATCGGCTGGTCCCGGAATGGAATCATCAGTCCAAAGCCGCGTTGCCGTCGGTGTGAAATCGGGTGCTAAAAGGATAACATATCAATATACCAGAAAATTTTGGATTTATTTTGTATATTACTTGCTAGCTGTAATAGTCATTTAGGCTATTATTCTTTTGATTTTAGACAATAGACCAAATTACTAGACAATTCGGCGTTCCTGGAAAAGCAAGGAGGAGGAAGCGTTGTAATTCTGGTCAAGAACGATGAGTCTTGCTGATCGAAGCCTAGTCGTGTGATTAGTTTCATTTCACCCCTTTCTTTATGTATGTGTGTCTGAAATTATAAAATAAACAGATCTTTAAAGATAATCATAAAAATAAACAAGAAAGAATAACATGCCAGAATATTAAATTAAGGAAAACAGTGTATGCTTGTTGATAATGTGAATATTTGTGAGTATTTGTATTTATATGTAATATATTTAATACAAGTACTTATGTCTATTTATGTTGATTTATACAATTTTATGCTGTCTTGGTTTAATATTGTCGCGTGAAAGTTCATTAATGTTTGAAATAATATAGTAAAAAACATTCTTAATAAATGATACAAAAAACAAAAGAATAATAACATATTAAATTAATAAATAACAATAAATATTAAGATTAAATTATAAACTAACTAGATAGTAAAAGCACTTTTTCGTACAAAATAGGCTTGATAGTTGTGACTCGCAGAGATGGAGTAAGTTGCAGTTCAGGGGAAAATAGGGAACTGGAAATTAGGTTGACTAGGGGATTGGAATATATCCGGAATAGAGGGAGTAGAGTTTTGTCCCAGTGACTCGTTCTCAGTCCAGGAAATCAGATATATCAGCTGATGCAGCAACTCTAGAGCTGTCACAAATGAATTCAGACACGTCTCAACTCAGAGCAGTTGGTGGCCTCCTGGATAGCTCAGTCGGAACAGGAACACTTGAGAAAGTCGTCCGAAACTCGACAGCCAGGCAGAGATTTGGAATCAATGCCCCTGTCAAGCGAATTGAGATCAGCGATTAATGTTGCCCTACTGCAAGCTCATGAAACTTACCGCAGTTCGCAGTCCAGAGAGTATTCAAATTTCAAGGATGAGATGAGGAGGGAGGTGCTGGCGTTTATGAAACAGATCCGGGAGACGGTCCGGGCTATGTATGCAGTTGATTACGCGCCAGCAGAACAACAGCAGCACCCAACACTGGCAGCATCCAAAACGGATTTCACTTCATCAACGCCGCAGCAACTCCGTGCGCCGGGAGATCCCTCTGCAGCGCCCGTGACCGAAGCAGACTCGATCTCCCTCGACAGTGGTATGGAAAGCGAGACACCAGAGCCACAGCAAGTCCAGGAGCCGGCGATACCATTGCCGTCTACTATTCCACAAACAGTTCAAAATTTCCTTACCGACACAGAAGACAGCAGGGAATCGGATGCACAGATGGTTGAGCAGATTTCACAGCACACTGAAGAGCACCAACGATCCATAAACTGCTCTTCAGGACAAGGAGCATACGGATTCACGGATTCTCGGATTCACGGTCAAAACAGAAAGCTTATCAGTGGCCCGAGGTCACAATAATGCGTGAGTTCCAGGTGGCAATGGACAACCCAACCGAACATTGGCTTACGAAGCAAGTGGAGAGCAGAAAGCTGGCGTTTTGGCCCAACTTGCGCTTTTGCTTACAGCAACGGTGCCACGCCGGATTCCAAAGACGACGAGAAAAGAAAGCTGAGGCGGCACAGGCAGACGAAAATCCAGGGATGGATCCAGTCGTAGAGGCGCTATATCGGCCACGTGAAGGCGGCGGAGAGAAAATCACATTAGCGTGCTGAAGCTGCACGGAGGGCTCGCATCTGGAAGACGTAGTGCAAATTTTGTGCCCGGCTAGCAAAGCAAAACAACAACAAAAACTTACCCGAGATCTCAGGGCGTGGGCGATGGCCTACGTTGGCAACGACAGATTCCGCAAGAACACCAACAACAAGATAAACTTGATGCTTATTCATGTCCACATCCTCGACACAAATGATCGCCTTGATTTACCCACTCTGATGGATTCTGAATTTATTATTTATTATTTAATTTATTTATTATTTGTTAATTTATGTATTTATTTACTTATTATTTACATACTTGTTTATTTATTTATTTAATTGTTAATTTATTTATTTGTTTAATTGTTCACCTTATTAGTTATTTTTGTTAATTTTATTATTCGCTAACTTAAATTATTGTTATCAGCTCCTGGGTCCCTTTATAGCTTCTCTGACTGCTCGAGCGTAAGGTGGTGTTTAGGGTGTCTCAGCCAGGTTGAATTAAATTACAAATGCACTGGAAATAGAATAGAAAACGAAATGTTAGGATTAATTAAATAAATGTCTTGTCATAAGTGATAATGCAAAAAGTGGAGTAAATACCTTTTTATGGGGTGAGGTGAACTAACACACGGCTGGAGTGACCGGAGTAGGGAGTTGATCCCATTTCACCATGATCAACTAATGGTAGGGTGGGCGACGCAGGTACTGGCAGTTTGTCAGTGCCATAAATTCCCTTCTTTTCAAACAGGAACACCAGAACAGATGACCGATGCAATTCAGAAAATAAATAAATTGATGTTACCCGACTATCCGTCTATCGAGGGTCTTATCCATCCCTGGAAATGCCGTGAGCTAGCTGGCAATCGATATTCGGATGCGATAAACTGTCGGCAAGTAACAAAACACAAACTACAAGAAGACTTTTTGATGGGAGCTTTGAAAACACATATGTAAGCCTTCTTGTAGCTATAGTGTCTCTGACCAATTTTAATAAATTTATTCACTAAGGCATTTTAAACACTACCCAAATTAATATAAACTCACTGATAAAACGGCGAAAAGAGCTTATTGAAAGTGCGGCAACCGATGTTTTGCAAAACATCGATGCATCGCCATGTAACATCGATAAATCGACATCTACAAAAACATCGGAAAAAATCGAGAAACATCGCTATAAAAACATCGATGCTCGATGCATCGATGTTTTTTTACATCACTAGGGGAGACAGCCAATGTAACGGTGATCTCTGATAAAGTGCGCTTGGAGATTAGGGATGATGCGACACTGGCGGTACTTAAACACATTGAAGGCGATCTACCAGTAGAGTCTGCACCAAAGCTGCGAAAAGGCTATCGGGGCACACAAATAGCGTCGATGTTCCTCACCAAGGCAATGGCAGACACATTACTTGCGATGAGAGATATCCGCATTGGATGGGCATTGTGCAGCATCCGCAGTACAGTTGATCCACGCAGATGCTATAAGTGTCTCGAATTTGGACACACGGCAGCCCGATGCAGAAGCAAGCATGACGCATCCAAAAAATGTTCAACTGTGGTGGTGAGGGCCATTCGTCCAAGGATTGCACAAACACTGCAAGCTGCATACTCTGCGCAAGAGCTGGAGCGCAAAACACGGGACACCACACATTAAATAAAGGTTGCCCGTTGTATGTGAAGGCTGTGAAAGGACTAAAAAATTAAGTTTCTCCAGCTTAATTTAAATCACTGCAGAGCAGCGTAGGATCTAATTAAGCAGACCGTGCGCGAAAACGCTATTGATATAGCTATTTTGTGCGAGCCTTACAGTGCCAAACAGGATGGTAGCTGTATACAAAACCATAGTGTTGGTGCGGCGATTTGGAGCTGTGGGAACCCAGCATCTCAACTTAGAGAGGATTCGTGAGAGGAAAATGTAACGGCATTTATATATATAGCTGTTATATGGCACCTAGTATTCCGATCCCAGAATACGCTGATATTCTCGACGAGATAGCAGCTGACGCGAGATCACGGTCCCCAGTAATTATTGCTGGCGACTTTAATGCTTGGGCCACCGAATGGGGCTGTCTCCGTACCACACCAAGAGGTAGGCTGCTCCTAGATGCATTTGCTACGCTGAATGTTACTCTGCTTAACTCAGGCAATACGCACACCTACACTAAGGCAGGAAGAGGATCAATAATAGACCTGACATTTGCTAGTCCATGCCTAGCAAGGAACACCAAGTGGGCTGTGTCTAGCTGGTATACGCATAGCGACCACCAGGCACTGTTATTTACCATCGGAGCGATTACTCACAGGACACGACAGCCGAGCTTCATTAGCTGGTCTCAAGAGACGCTGGATGAAGGTGCCCTGCTTACCATGATGGACACAATGCATATCCATGCCTGCGAAGACGCTGATGTATACGCCAATAACACCGCACTGGCAATAAAGAACGCATGTGACGCCTCAATGCTGCAGAAAAGAAAAGGAGGCAAATGCCGCAAACCCGTCCATTGGTGGAACGGGGACATTGCTGATGCTAGGAGGCAGTGCCTGGTAGCGAGACGTCGTCAGCAACGCTCTAGGGCAAGACCCAATTTTCTGCAGCTGCTAGATGATTATCGGGAGAAGCGAGCTATCCTCAAAAAGGCTATCAAGCGCAGCAAAGCCTTATGCTGGACAAATTTGTGTGCTGAAGCAGATGAGCAACCGTTTAGGACGGCTTATAAGGTTGTGATGGGGAAGCTCGCAAGGCGTCCAATGCCAACGGACCCGGAGCAGCTCCTGAACATAGTAACAACTTTGTTCCCGGAGCATCCAGCGACCAATCTTATGGCGGACACCCCGCAGACAGCGCCTAAGTATACAGGAACAGCCGAAATCCTAGAAGCAGCAGCCAACATAAAAGCTAACAAAGCACCAGGCCCAGACGGAGTGCCTTCCAAGGTAATCAAGATTATTGTTGCGAACCACCCAGCCCTTCTCGTCAATCTGTTTAATGTCTGTATAAGGCAGCGGACGGTGCCGAAGAGATGGAAGCTGCAGCGGCTGGTGCTTCTTCCAAAAGGAGGAAACGTCGATGACCCAGCCGCCTACAGGCCGCTGTGCATGCTAGACGTCGTTGGCAAGTTGTTTGAACGCATCATATGCAACAGATTGGAAGAAGAACTCGAGGAGAGAAGAGGCATCTCAGACTGGCAGTATGGCTTTCGGAAAAAGCGAAGCACAATCGACGCTATTAATGCTGTTGTTCAGATAGCTAGTAAAGCTATAGAAGGAGAGCGGTGGAAAGGTGGGAAAAAGCAGTATTGCCTCATCACAACTTTGGATGTGCGCAATGCGTTCAACTCTGCAAGCTGGGCATCCATTGTGAGAGCGCTGCACCAACTGAAAATCTCCGAATACATCGTGAACCTGATATGCAGCTACTTCAGGGATCGAGTTTTGCTGTTTGACACCTCTAGTGGACGACTGCAGCACCGGATCACTGGTGGCGTCCCTCAAGGATCAGTGCTGGGCCCAACACTCTGGAACGTCATGTATGACGCTGTGCTACGGCTGCCCACGCCGCAGGGCACGCGCATCATCGGCTTCGCGGATGACATAGCCATCGTCACAGTGGCAAAGGAGTTAAGAGACGTTGAGGCAAAAACAAACCGAGCGATCGTGCAGGTCACGGACTGGTTGGAGAGTAATTCTCTTTCCCTTGCGGCGCACAAAACGGAAACCGTTCTCATCAGTAGCAGAAAAGCTGTCGAAGCTGGCTGCACAATAGCCTCAAAGCCAGCTATTCAGGCATGTTCTAAATTCCGAACGTTTTCCAAAAGTAAAAACGAAACGAAAACGAACGTTTTACTATTTGCTGTTCCGAACTCCGAACGAAATTAACTTGTTTTTACTTTTCGAACTCGGTTTCGAAAACGTTTCGATAGCAATAAGTCATCGACCGTATTAGCTGTCATGAAAAGGAAGAAATTGCTCAAATAACAACAAGCAAAGTTAATTTTTCAAAATGCCATCAGCTTTGGATATTGTTTGCTTGCAGGCCAAGCTGATTGACCTGTGAATGTGCATATTGATATTGACATGAAGCAAATGATCCAATTATGGAGAACCAGAGCTGTCATCAATTCAAAAATAAAAGCATTCAAGCTTCAATTTGTATCTTAAATACGATTAGATTTATTTAAAACTCTATTTGAAAATGTATTAAAAATATATCAGGTTGAATATAGCATATATAGAAACTAAATTAGACTAATAATTTGTTGTCCAATTTAGTTATTCAATTGAAGCAACTATAGCAGCTTTCAATTGCAAAGGTTGGTATCGATAACAAAAATGAAAGTGGAATTCAGAACAGCTCGGTTTAGTAATTGAGGCTCGGTTTTGTTTTTCATGCAATATTTTATAGATGCTTATAAAAAAATTCTTTTAAAATATACTTTAACTATTTAAATTTAAAGTAGTAAAGTTAAATGTTTCTAAAAATGTTCAACCTTATTACAATTATCAGTTTATAATTTTAGGTATCTATTTTAATGCTTTAAATGGCATTTACATTTAAAACAGGTGACTCTAAAGCACACGTTTTGAAAACGACAATTATTGTCGATTTTCGGAATTTGGAACAGCAATCAACTCGTTTTGTGGCAAATCGACTCGTTTTCGGAATTGAGAACAGGCCTGATTAAGTATCTTGGGGTCCAGCTGGATCACAGGCTGACCTTTAAGGAACACTTGGACTACACGGCAAAGAAAGCGGCAAAGGCAACGACTGCCTTAACTTGCATAATGTCAAATGTTGAAGGACCCCGACAACGAAGCAGGTGGCTCATTGCCAATGTAGTACGGTCCATCATACTATACGCAGCACCAGTAAGGGCACCTGCAATGGCAGTCAAGGCGTACGGCAGGACCTGTAAGGCAGCTTATCGCACCTGTGCTCTGAGAGTATTGAGCGCGTTTCGCACAGTTTCCGACGACGCAGCGCTGGTTCTCTCACACACACTCACACACACTCACACACACACTCACACACACTCTCACACACACTCATACACTACCCGTGTCGGTGGCGGGTAAGAGAATTCCACCACAGCACGTCACTGCTTGTCGTACGAGGCGACTAATGTTGACAACGGGGATGTTTCTGCTCGGAGAGGAGCCTCTTGCAGGTGCAAAGACTCTGATCGTCATTAACTTGGTAATGGCCAGATCGATTCCTCTCCAGAGTAGTTAAAGCAACTCGTAACCTCCGGCTTAACGCCAGGTATCCCCTGGGCAGTTGCAACACACCCGTGTTGCGCCTGGCTAATACGAGAAGGCGAAAGCTGACGGCAGCAGTATTCTAGCACTTTAGTACGCGGAGTGAAATCTAGCCGAAATGGCTGCTGGGCTAATGCTGCTGCTGCCTCCGTCCCGTTCAAAAGTGGCAAATCTTTAAGAACGCTCCTTGTTTGTCGCCATTTGGTTGGCCTCACAGGCTCAGTTGAGTTACTCCTGACTAGCGCGGATCTGGCACTGAACTCTCTACCCCATAAAGGCGAGAGTCAACCCTTGCATGGCCTCCCTGCTTGCATAGACAACCATGGGATCAGAACGCGACTGTGGAACGAACAAGGATAACGGCTTTTAGTTGGGACCCAACAGCATGGACAATATTTCAAAAACCCCCCAGATGTTAGAGAAGGAGATGGAGATGCAGACGGATCACGCGTTTGCTAAGAGTAGCAAACTGGCGAGATCACCACCGGCTCAACAGCCAGTGATCACCGCTACACGTGCATGCTCGACCAAACCACCGGAGACGCAGAGTAGCGCTGCGCTTCGCGATCTTGGACGCGAGATCGCAAACTTGGTGGAGATGATGGACGACGGTAAGAGGCGAAGCATCCATCAACCGATGCGCGACTCAATCGAGAGCATCAGAGTGCTGTATGAGCTGGTGGCCATCCAGCTGCACGATGACGGAGCAAAGGCGGCTATCAGGACACACCAGTCCTGCCAGACCTCGCCACTGTTCCGAACAGCTGTCGAGACGAAGAGGAAGCAAGGTACAGGAGTAAGGACACCTCAGACAAAGAGGGTAAAAAACACGGCGGTCGCTATGCCAGCGACGAGTGCGGTTCAATTGGAATCATCCAATGGAGGCCAGGAGACCCCGACCGCAACTAGAGGTACCGAATGGAGCAAGGTTACTTCGAAACGAAAGCCTCGAAAGCCCAAGGGAGCGCTCAGCACTAAGGTGCGGCCCGACGCCTTGGTCATCAAGACGGTGGGTGAGGTGACCTACGCTGATTTACTCAGAAAGGTCAAACAAGATGAGAAGCTGCATGGTCTAAGAGAGGCGGTGTCCCGGATCAGGAGAACCCAGCAAGGCGAGTTGCTGCTGCAACTCAACATATCGGGAGAGGACACGAGCGCGTTTAAGACCCTCATTGGCGAAACGCTTGGAGAAACCGCGGAGATTCGTTCTTTGTCTCACCGAGTCACGATCGAGTGCAAGGACTTGGACGAGATCACGACCGAGGAGGACATCATGAACGCGCTGCGGAACCAGATGGAGATCATGGATACTGCGCTCGACGACATTAGCCTGCGCAAAGGTTATGGCGGAACCCAAACTGCCTCAATCAGGATGCCAGCAGAAAGTGCTCGAAAGGCGCTATCAGTTGGCCTGCTTAAGGTAGGGTGGGTCAGGTGCAGACTGAGAGAGCGGGTAAACATAACCAAATGTTATCGCTGCCTCGAGTTCGGCCATCTGGCAAGGCATTGCAGGAGCGAAGTGGACAGGTCCAAGATGTGTCGAAGATGTGGCAAGGATGGACATCTCGCGAAGGACTGCAAGGAGGAGCCAAAGTGCATGTTTTGCAAGGACAAGGGCTCAGATTGGAAGCACATCGCTGGCAGTGGTAGATGCCCCCTGTTTAGGAGCGCGCTCTCAAAGCTGTCAGCATGAGGTGCACCCAACTGAACCTCAACCACTGCGAGGCTGCACAGTCCCTACTGTTGCAAGCCGTGAGGGAAAGGAGCCCGAACGTCGTGCTCATATGCGAGCCATATAAGCCGATTCCGGGTAGCGGATGGGTATCCAGCAGGTGTAAAAAGGCAGCCATCTGGGCCGTGGACACTCCACCCAAGGAGGTCAACGCCTCGAGTGATGGATTTGTCAGAGCGAAGCTTAGAGGGGTCACCTTCTACAGCTGCTATGCTCCGCCGAGCTGGGACCTAGGACGTTTTGAGAGGATGCTGGCAGACATCACTGACGACTCACGCGGGAGAGCTCCCTTCGTAATAGCTGGCGACTTCAACGCATGGGCTGTGGAATGGGGCAGTAAGGAGACAACAGCAAGAGGAACCGCTGTGCTGGAGCATTTCTCGTCGCTTGACGTCGGATTGGCAAACGACGGAAGACAGCTGACTTTCTGCAGGGCTGGCCGAGGCTCTATCATAGACCTCACATTTCTTAGCAGCCCGCTGTGTAGGAGAACCAAGTGGAGAGTCAGCGACGAGTTTACCTTTAGTGACCATCAAGCGATTCATTTCGAGATTGGTGGAGAAAGGCAGAACCAGCAGCGACCCAATAAAAGTGGGCCAAAATGGAAGGACAGATTCCTCGATGCGGATACCTTCTCGCACGTTTTTAACGTCTCCGAATAGAACCCGGCGGGAACATCGGTAGATGAAATGGCACGGCAGTTGTCAGACTGTCTGGACGCGGCATGCGACTCGTCTATGCCTCGAAGGAAGCCAAGTCGGCGCGGCTCACCCTGCTACTGGTGGAACGACCAAATAGCCCAGCTCAGAAAGGCCTGTCTGAGAGCTAGAAGGTGCAGTCAGAGGGCGAGGAGACGCCCGGATTTCGAGGATCGATTGGAGGACCTGAGGGCAGCGAAGCGAGCCTTGAAACATGCGATCAAGGCAAGTAAGTCTGTCTGCTTCAGACAGATTTGCGAGGAGGCAGACGTAAATCCTTGGGGGACCGCGTACAAGGTCGTCACCAAGACGATCCGGGGCCAGGACTCGCTGAGAGTGACATGTCCCATCTTGCTTCGCAGCATTGTGGAGACATTGTTCCCCCAGCATGCAGAACAAGACGTCAGCTTCGCATCCCGGCTGGAGCCATGGCAGCCGATCTCTGTTGATGAGGTCAAGTCGGCAACAAAGCGAATCGGGGATAGGAAAGCACCAGGTCCGGACGGCATCCCGAATAAGGCCCTGAAGCTCGCCGTATCCACCCGACCTGAGGTTTTTGTTAACATCTTTAACAACTGCCTACAGGAAGGAGCGTTTCCACGGCGATGGAAGAGGCAACGTCTTATCCTCCTGCCAAAGGGGAATAAGCCAGCTGATGAGCCCTCGGGATATCGGCCAATCTGTCTGCTAGACACTGTCGGCAAGATATTGGAGCGCATACTCTACAATAGACTCGCGGAGGTAGTCGAAGAGAAAGGCGCAATGTCTGAGGCCCAATACGGATTTCGTAAGGCAAGGTCGACGGTGGACGCGATACAGGCCGTGGTCAACATCGCAGCCAGGGCGATCGAGGGAGCCAGGTGGAGATGGGGAGACAAGCAGTACTGCGCGGTGGTGACTCTGGATATCCGCAATGCTTTCAACTCTGCGAGTTGGTTGCGTATCAGAGGTGCACTCACAAGGATCGGAGTACCAGCATACCTTCTACGGATAATATCCAATTATCTGTCAGATAGAATGCTGGAGTACGAGACAGATGATGGCCCAAAGCGCTACAGGGTGACAGCAGGCGTTCCTCAGGGGTCGGTCCTAGGCCCCCTTCTGTGGAACATCATGTACGATGATGTACTCAGACTGCAACTGCCCGAGGGATGCAACCTAATTGGCTTCGCCGACGATCTGGCATTGGTCGTGGTGGCCAAGGAGGTTGGAGCAGTGGAGGTGGCCGCTAATGCTGCAATTGGCGTTATCGCGGAGTGGATGCAACAGGCGGGACTCGACTTGGCAGGCCACAAGACGGAGGCAGTGCTCATTACGAGCCGGAAAAAGGTGGAGTTTATGAGCGTTCAAGTGGGGAACAACACCATTAGGTCGATGGAATCCATTAAGTACCTTGGTGTCTTACTGGATAACCGCCTAAGCTTCCGTGCTCATGTTGATTACGTGGTTCAGAAGGCGTCAAGAATGCAGGGAGCTCTTTCGAGGATGCTGCCGAACATTGGCGGACCGAAGGTTGGAAGGCGATTGCTCCTGGCAAGAGTGGTTGCGTCCATCCTTCTGTACGCAGCGCCGATCTGGGCAAAGGCGGTGGAAGCCAACAAGTCTCTCCGGAGGAAACTGTCAGCACCGTACAGGCTCTGTGCCCTGCGAGTCATATCCGGTTTCAGGACAGTGTCGCATGACGCAGCCCTGGTATTGGCCGGTATGATTCCAGTGGACATCCTGGCTACGGAGATGCGGGAGATCTACCTAGCACGAGCGGAGATGGGCAACGGCGTACCAGTGGACGCGATTAGGAGGGCGGAAAGACAGGCATCCCTTGTTACCTGGCAAGTTCGGTGGGACTCGGCCACCAATGGGCGATGGACGCATCGGCTTATACCAAAGGTGGAGGAATGGTTGAACAGAGGTAGGGGAGAGGTCAACTTTCACCTAACTCAGTTCCTCACGGGCCATGGAGGCTTCAGGAAGTACTTGCACAAGTACAGGCACGAGGACAGCCCGGAGTGTCCAACTTGCCCTAACGCGAGCGAAGACCCGGAGCACGTGCTGTACCATTGCACACGGTACACTGGTCGAGCGGGAGTCGTGCCACCACCAGAAGGACTTATGGCTTTCATGTTGGCGACGGAGGAAACCTGGTGTTCAACGTGTCAGGTCATTATAGGCATCCAGAGGGACCTAAGAAGATGCGAAAGGGAGCGACGTGAGAGGAGCGATGCCTAGGAAAGGCAGCCCGTCCCCGCGAAGTGATACTCGATGGTAGTTCCGCGGGGATTGAGGTGTGAAGGAGGTGGTTTTAGGGAATTTCCACCTCCTATTCGTAGGGCCACTAGGTGTACTGCGTACATCTACGTCCATGACAAAAAAAAAAAAAAAAAAAACACTCATACACTCCCACACACTCACACACACACTCACACACAGTTTACTTTCAAAGTGCGCGGTTAAGTTTTTTGAGTCGCTCCTGCGTTTCTGTTTGAATAGTGTTTACGAGCTGCAAACAAATAGGAGAAAGTTAGTGCGACGCTTTGCCGAATGCTAACGCATACCCTGCGACATCGAGTTGTGGACAGGTTTGCCATCTCTGCCTGTTTTTTGCGGTAATAGCCGTGCCGATCTGCAGTCCAGGTCCAAGGCGAGGGGAGGGGAGCGGTCTTCACGTCCATCCAGGCTTCCAATTTTTTGTTTTTGTGCTTGCCTCGGCGCAAAACAAAAATAATTCTCCCGCCGATTCTGTGGCCACTTTCCATTGCAAGCTTATAAATCAGCTGTGCAAAGGGTTGCATGCGCTACAGGTTAACAGCACATTAACAGCACCTTTGAGCATCGCATACCAAAAAGGCGCTGCATACTTTTAGGTGTAACTAATCTTGCAAGTAGCCAGTAAATTCAAATATTTGAATTTTGCTTTTGGCCTTTTAAGAGTTGAAAACAAGTATTCTCAGAACAGGAAGAGACATAAGGTCACGTATCTGACTACTGCCGACCCCCCCGCTGCGGCGGTGTCTATAAAACGGGGCCCTGGTGCCCGAGTAAGAGCGGTATAGCTCGGAAGCAGCACAAAAGCCAGAGGGAAACCTTTGGCCAACGTGGGACTGTCTGGGAATACTTGTTTCTTTCTTGGATAGCTCTCTTGGAGGATGGAGGAGGAGGAGGAACGGCAAGCGTTTGAGCGACGCTCAGCGTTGCAACAAACGCCGCCAACGCCGCAGGTGTTTTTGAGCTCGGCCAAATCGCCTGATAAAAATAAAGACGTGTTGCCGACTACACTAAAAGGCACAGTATCTCGTATGGGAGAAGTTATCGAAAACCTGACGAGGTGGTTTAAGACTCAGAGGTATATAACTGCAGTGAGGAGGGAGGAGATAATCGAACTGAGCTGTCTTCAACACCTGGCAATGGAACTTTGTAGCCCAAAGCTAGCAAGTACTGAAGCTCAAACGACGCCGTCTCTTGGAGCAGCATTATCCACGAAAAATGCTGCAATAAGAAAAGCAACTGGTATGAAATCAAAGAACAGCGACACTCCCAAGCGCCAGAGGGACCCAGCTTGGGAGCTGCGTAAAACCCCGCCAAAAAAGAGCAAAAGCCATAACAAAAACATGGCTCTGCAAAAAGAAGCTGACAAGCATACATCAGCTACCAAACCAGCAATGCAAGAGCCATCAACTAGCTCTGAAGCGAGATGGACGAAGATCAGCAGGCGACATACACCACGGGAGCGTATCCGTTCAGACGCTATAGCGGTGTATGGTGTGGGCGAATGCAGCTACTCGGAGATTCTGAAAATTGTCAAAAGCGACCCATCATTGAAACATTTAAGCGGCGATGTCAAAAGCATCCGGAAGGCGACGAATGGAGATCTTCTGTTAAAGCTTGAGAAAAACCCAGCGCATACCTCAGAGGTGCTGAAGGATGCGGTGAGCAAGGCACTGGGCAGCCGAGCTGTCGTCAAAAAACTGACGGAAACCTCTCAAGTTGAGATACGCGATCTGGACGAGCTTGTGACTAAAGAGGAAGTTGTGGATGCAGTCAAGCTTGCCTTGAAGGACGCCACTGTGAACTGCGAGGCTGTCAGGTCCCTACGGGTCCTTAGAGACGGTCAACAAGTGGCAACGTTTATTCTGCCAACAGCTCAAGCCAGGGTGTTGGAAGACTTACGGAAAATTCGCATCGGCTGGGTTGTGTGTCGCTTTCGACCAGTTCTGCAGCCAAAACGTTGCTACAAGTGTCTTGGCTATGGCCATATGGCAGCAAATTGTACCAGCACGGAGGATCTTAAAGGCACGTGCTTTAAGTGCGGGGAACGCGGCCATCTGGCCAAAACATCACGCAGTGGGCAGTTTCAAATGTCCAGCGTACAGAGAAGCTGCAAGCAAAATGAGATGTTAATTCAAATTAACCTTAACCATTGTATAGCTGCTCAAGCTCTCCTGGAGCAGACTACACGAGAGTTGCAAGCAGATATCGTCATTATTAGCGAGCCGCATCACAAGGAGTCAATCTGCTCGAGGACATGGGTTGCTGACACGAGTGGAAAAGCTGCGATATGGGCGTGTGGCGCCTCATCAAACCTGTTTTCGGACTCAAAGCCATTTAACGGCTTTGTTCGGGCTAATGTGGGTGGAAAATGGGTCTACAGCTGCTATATGGCTCCTAGCCTGCAACTGAACGCATGCGCATCGATCCTAGAGGAGTTGGTTGAGGATGCCAGAGGGCGATCTGGAGTAGTCATCGCAGGAGACTTTAATGCGTGGGCCACGGAGTGGGGCAGCCTGGTTACAAATGCTAGAGGTCGTGTCCTCCTCGAAATCTTGGCATCACTAGATCTAGTGCTGCTCAACACTGGGACTCAAAATACATTCAGCCTTGCTGGTATCGGGTCAATTGTCGACCTCACTTTCGTAAGTCCGGCGTTGGCAATTGGCGCAGATTGGCGAATCAGTGACGTGTACACCGCTAGCGACCATGTAGCCATCTTGGCTAACATTGAGAATCGCTCACGATCTGCAGGACATGGATTACCATATATGCATGCATATCGGGTAGAGCAATTCAACAGCCTCCTTTTCAACGCAGCACTTCAATCAATAACTACGGTTGGAAATGCTGAGGGCAGGGCACGCCAAATCACTAGCATTCTAACCAAAGCTTGTGACAGTAGTATGCCGAGGCGTAAGTTCTACAGGCGACACCATGAACCCACTTTCTGGTGGAACGAGCGTATTGCCAATGCCCGACACGCTTGCTTGCATGCAAGAAGGCGTTATCAGCGTGCCCGTGGGCGGCCATGTTTCAACAGCAGGCAAGCTGAATATAGAATGGCCCGAAAACTGCTTAAACAGGAAATTCGAGCTAGTAAACGAGAATGTTTTCTGCAATTATGCGATTCTGCCGAGCATGATCCATGGGGAAGTGCCTACAAAACCATGGTTAAAGCTGTCCACGCTGGAAAGCAGCACGCGCCGACAGATGCAGCTGAGCTTAAGCTGATTGTGGAGACGCTATTTCCGGCCAGCCAATCCAATCAGACATTGAACAACACTGCATCACTTCAGAGAAGATCCCCAATAGTAGACGTCACAGTGGAGGAAATACTGGCTGGCGCAAGCTACATTAAGCCCCGCAAAGCTCCAGGCCCTGACGGTATACCAAACCGAGCAATCAAATTAGCTCTCTCTCTGCAGCCCGCAGCTTTCACGGAGTTGTTCAACACGTGCCTTACGGAGAAGACTTTTCCATTGATATGAAAGCTACAGTCGCTGGTGCTACTTCCCAAGCCAGGCAAGCCACTGGACGACCCTTCGTCCTACAGGCCAATTTGCCTGCTTAACACCTTGGGAAAGGTACTAGAGAAGCTGATTTGCACAAGACTGGAGACAGCCATCGCCGAGGGAGGAGGTTTGTCCCCAAGCCAATACGGCTTCAGAAAAGCTAGTTTGACTATCAATGCAATAGGCAAGGTGACGAGCATTGCCTCACAGGCTATCCAGGGCTTAAGATGGCAGGGAGGCACCAAGCAGTATTGCTTAGTCGCTACGTTGGACGTGAAGAACGCTTTTAATACAGCCAGCTGGGACAAGATAGTACAGTCACTGTCTGATTTCTGTGTTCCAGAGTACCTCCTGGAAATAATTAAAAGCTACTTCCAAGGAAGAGTCCTCCAATATTCCACCGCCGATGGAATTAAAACTCACTGCGTGTCAGCTGGAGTACCCCAGGGCTCTGTACTGGGACCTCTTCTGTGGAATACAATGTATGACGGAGTTTTGTGGCTGGAGTTCCCTCCGGGCTCACACATCATTGGACTCGCGGACGACGTAGCCATAGTGGTGGTCGGTAAGGATCTTCACCGGACCGAGGAGGCGTGCAATTCCTGTATAGCTCGTGTGCAACGATGGCTAGCTTCTGCAGGACTACAACTTGCAGCCCATAAAACTGAAGCAGTCCTAATCAGCAGCCGTAAGAAGGAGGAGACTGCCCATATAACTGTCGGCAGCGAAACGATTACGTCAAAACGGGCAATTAGATACTTGGGAGTGATGCTGGACACAAGACTGTCGTTCCGGGAGCACTTGGAATATATCCATAAGAAAGCTTCGGATGCAACACGTGCGCTCTCGCGGATTATTCCCAATACTCGGGGACCCAAACAGCAGCGCCGTCAGCTTCTCATAAATGTAACCAGGGCTATCATCCTATATGCCGCACCTATCTGGTTCAAGGCGATTTCGGTACCGAGCTACAGCCGAGGAATCTACTCAACATATCGACTCAGTGCCATCAGAGTGTGCTGCTCGTTCCGTACTATTTCTGACGATGCTGCCCTAGTAATTGCAGGAATGGTACCGATAGAGGAGCTGGTCAGTGAGGCAGATTCAATTTACTAAGTCGTAAGCCCCAACGCTGCCAGTGGGCCATCACTACGCCTAACACGTGCTGACGCCAGACGACGATCCATTGGGCGGTGGCAAACCCGTTGGGACTGCTCCCGGAAAGGTCGCTGGACTCACCGATTGATCCCCAATCTATCATCCTGGCTCAACAGAAACCACGGCGAGGTAAATTTCTACCTAACCCAGGTGTTATCTGGACATGGTTGCTTTCGGAGCTATCTGAAACGGTTCGGCCACGACGATTCGGACGAGTGCCCATCGTGTGGGCGAGGCATAATCGAGGATGCGCAGCATGTGGTGTTCCAGTGCCCGAGATTCTCAAACCACCGTCGAAGATGTTACAAACTGATATTTATCGTTTGCGTCAGCGCGGCAAAACTCTAGGGAGGGGGTCGATAGTTGCAGTATCGATAGTGTTTTGTCATCGGGGTGGCAACTCCGATGTGAGAACGAGATAGCTGCTGCATGCTGAGCGAGGCGAATAATACTTTATGCCCCTCATGCCCCTGACCACCGACTCAGCAATTGAGTGCAAATGCACTTCGACAGCAGCAACTGTGGATTTCAAATTCCGATGAGGGATTTTGCACCCACGTTGCTGCTGCAGAAGGGAGTCTGGATTTTATATTGATCGAGGTCGGATGTATGTCTCCAAGGCTGTCGTAGTGAACATAACCTTGTCGAAAAAAATTAAATAAAAAGAAATCACGTTCCGTAAAACCAAAAAAATTGCCTCCAGGTGGCCAAGTTGCCGCAGCATCAGCCGCATACCGGGCGACAGCAGCAGCAGCCTGCATTCAGCCACAGCAGAGATTTTGGTGACGGAGCTATTTTGCCCAGCGATTCACTGCAGCTTTGAAAAAGTGCCGGCGAGCACAACGGGCGGCTGGGATCATTGCGTCTTTTCCGTGTGAAGGAGCTGTTCTGTCCAGCCATCACAGCAGCATTGACGAGTGCCGGTGTGCACCAAGCTCAGCAGCCACATAAAGTTGCCGGCGCATCAGGCATCAGCAGAATCTCCGCATATTCTTCAAAGTGAGTCTAAAAGTGAGAATAGTTTCCTGGTGAAAGAGAGAGCAGAACGACCCCTTACACCCGGCCAGATATAAAAAAATAAGAGAGCCAAATTAGCATTTATAAATGCATATTTATTGTGCAAATTAAATTTGACTATAGAATATATAAAAATAAAAATGTCAAAAATATAAAGCTATTCAGACTTAAAACTTAGCAAATGTAAAATATGAAGCACAAAGCAAATTAAAATATGCAAGCAATTAAAACTAAAAACCAAAATTATACAAAGAGAAATTATACTTAAATATAGAAATTATAAAAAATATGTTTAAAATTAAAAAACTTAGAATTTATACAATACAAAATTAAAATAATAAAAATAATAAGTAAAGTAAAGTAAAGTAAAGTAAAGTTAATTAAAAGATATTTATGTTATTACACAAACAACAGTTTAGGAACGTAAAAACAATAGACATTTACCAGCAATAGTACACCAAGTAAATAATACATATATATGCATATATATTTATATGCATATGCCATAACAACAACCACACATATATATAGCCCCTTACCCACCCAAAAAGAGCTCTTTTAGGCAGGCAAGGTAGCGTTAAGAATATATTACACACATAAAACAAAACACATACATATTTACATTGAAAACAAAACGAAATACTCACATGCTATATACATATATATATGAAAATATAAACTTTATCCCGCGGCGTCTCCGCATACAACAGGTGCTCCTGCATCTATTCAATAAAGTTGCTGTGTTCCAGTGTTCCTCAGCTGTTCTTTTGTTGTTGTTGATTTTTCCGTGTGACTTTGTTTGAAATACCTGTAAAGAAATAGCATAATAAAATTTGTTAGAATTAATTACCAAATACCTACAAAATTATACTTACCTGAATCCGAAATAATGCCCGGCTAACTCATTTTTATAAAGAAGGGGAGGGGAAACATGGCAGCCGACGCAGGCTGAGATTGGCCAATCTGGCCGACTGCCCAGCAATAGGGAGGCGATGAGCAGTTCCGCCTCAGGAAGGGTGGGTACGCCTGGGTCCACCCAAATGGATCCTGTTTGGAGAAGAGAAGGATTAATAGTATTTTCTGTTCGTCATTTTGTATAGTGTTTACCTGTGTTCATTTTTTCGTCGTTACTGCAGCTTTCTTTGTCGTAATTGCGTTTTGTTTTGATTGTTTGTTAGTGATGATAGTTTCCGTGCGAGTTGCAGATGTTTCGTGTATCGATAGAGTATCGATATCGTTGTGAACTGCGGGCCAGGGTTGGGACTTACACCTGAGAACCGATGAGCCAGCTGGCGCGGCCCCAAGAGAAACAAGCAGTTCATAACAGATTGGCGCCCAATTTAAATGAACAGGTGGCTGAAAAGCCATTTGCGAATTTAAAAAAATAAAATTAGATATTTGCTCGATATTTTTGCAAATTTCCTCGTCTCCGGGATTCGCGCCTCTGATGTCTTGTGTGGCACTGTAGGTGGCCCACAATCGCGCAGAGGGCAGTGTAATTCCGGAGTGCGAGGAAACCATAGGCCGGCTTGATATTTCGAGAAGCACGGGAGGAGTGCTCGAGGTGGCAAGGGGCAGCAGTCGACACGTCTGCATTGGGCAGATTGTCCGCGACTGGCTGTCATAGTCATTAAGAAATTTTCCTGTGATATTGTGGTGATATTAGGTTAGGTTGTTTGTTTTCTGTTTGTTATTTAATTATTAATTTTTCTTTGTCCAAACTATTCGTTCTGTCTCCTTCTGTGTTTTCATCGGGTGCGTGCTGACCTTTGTTGTTGTAGAGCATTGGTGACAGGTGACCCAGGGCAATACAGGATTGCACCTGCGCCGCACCTGCCCCACAGCACGTCCCGATTGCGACCAGAAGTGAGACAGAAGCCGAATAGACCTCAATTAGCACTCCTGGGATGCCGTTCCTCATTCAAGTGAGGAACAGAGCATCTCACGAGTGCTTAAATGTTTGTCCTTTGTTTCTCCAAATTGTGCGTAGTAAAATGTTGGTTAGTTTGCGTCATTTATTTATTTTTTCTTATTTTTGTTGGCAGTATTTGTACAATAGGTGTTATTTATAGTTATTTTGTTTTCATTTCGGTAGTATTTATCTATTCTCTAGGTTTGTAATATTTATTTAGGCAGTAGTTATTTATTTAATAGTTTTTCCATTTTTCGCTAATTTATTATTATAATTTGATTTTTGTGAGGGCGAGTTAGTTCCTGGTAGATCAGCATGGCAGAGGAGTCAGATTGGGAAGCGTCGGGAGCAGCGGGTCCGGAACCACCATGTCCGTCCGGGGGTTTGCAAAGGACTCCTATGAATTTCCGCGGGTTTCCGGAGAGGGAACCTTCGCCGATCAAACAGCTGATGGAGAAGGAGGCGGCTACACAAGCTCAGCCGGAGCTGCAGATGGATTCGGCTCTCAGATCCGCGATAAACGCAGCCGTGGCACAGGCACACGAGACGTATCGCTCGACACTACCGCCAGGCGTTGGCGAGCAGCTCTAGGATGACATCCGCAATGGCTTCGTGGATATGATGAAGCTCGTGAATGACCTTTACAGGCCGCAAGTAGGTGGCTCGAGGAGCGAAGCCTCCGCCACAACGCGTCCACATCCGCCAGGACCAGCTCCGAGTACGGGAGCCGTGCTGAAGCGACCGGAAGTGCAGCCGCCACAAGGAATTCGTCCGCCTTCTGTGAGGCCAAGAAGACCGAATCTGCTCCAAGAGCCAGAGTCAGGCAGCCCAGTTTACGAGCCGCCGCAGCCAGCCAACTGGAGGAATCCGCCCGACAGGAATCCGGCTCTAAACGAGAGACAAGATTATGAGCACGGAAATTACAATACTCGTGACCGGACTTACCTCAAACTGGAGCGATGGAACGTGAAGTTCGATGGCGAGGACTCGATGCACTCGGTCGAGGATTTTATATTCCGAGTGGAGTTCCTGCAGAGGCAGTATCGCTGCGCGTGGAGGGAAATCCTGCAAGGATTCCACATTCTTTTGGCCGGCCGGGCCAGAGAATGGTACTGGGTACACGTGAGGCACTCCCGAGTCGACACTTGGTCGCATCTACGCCAGGCACTTCTCGACCGTTTCCGGGGCTACCAAACGGAGCATGACCTCATGCAGGATCTGCTGCAGCGGGAGCAAAACGCCAGCGAGGGAGTTGATGATTATATTCATCACATGCGCCAGCTTGCCGCTCGCTTCCAGAAGCCGCTCAGGGATCGGGAGCTGGTTAAAATTATAAAAAGAGGATTGAAGGAGAGCGTGGGAAAATACGTATACGCAATGGACATAATTACTGTTGATGAGCTGCGCCAAGAGTGTATCAAGGTGTAGCGGCATGCCAGGCGTAGGACGCCCTCTGGATACGTGCAGCAGACACGCTATGGAGTAAAGCCGTCCGTCAACGAGGTTGAGTTTTCGCCTGGTGAGCCAGAGCCGCCACCCGAGGACTTGGAGGAGGCATCGATCAGACCGAGAGTAGTCTGCTGGAACTGTGGCCAGCTTGATCACGTTTGGCGTGACTGCCTCTCCAAGGAGCGGAAGATCTTCTGCTGCCTTTGCGGCAAGCCGGACACCTTTAGCCCACAATGCGTAGATTGTCCGGGAAACGCCAGGATGAGCGCGGTGCGAGCGGGACAAGCGCGCTCGGGAATGGCTACCGCAGATCGGAAGGATGGAAAGTCCAACAGAATGCAAAGCAGGAGCCCAAGTATAACAGCCAATCAACTAAAAACGGAATAACTAAAAATGAAATGGAAATTAACAAAATAAGCAATTACATGGATACGAATAAAAATAAGGATAAATATGAAAATAAGGATAACAGTAAGGATAAGGATCAGGATAAGAATAAGGATAAACAGCTCGTCAAAGGGAACACATTAAGAGGCCTACCATACGAGGAACGTGTCCGGACTTACATGTTGGCTCGCAACAGAATTTTTGGAGAGCGACAACTGGAGGGGATGACACTAGCCACTCGACGCATCCTGAAAGCGCGAGCACGCTTTCGTCGACGCAGGATGACGAGGCGTCAGATCATCGAGGCAGTCCAGCGAGACGACAACACGGATCCACGTGTATTTGCGGATGTGGAGATAACCGGACGCAAGATGAAAGGACTGCTCGACACAGGAGCGTCAGTCAGCTTGCTGGGACGAGGATGCCGGGAGTTGGTCGAGGAACTCGATTGGCTAGTGCAGCCATACGCCTCGATGGTGAGGACAGCGGCAGGAGCAATTCGTCCAATCTTGGGACGAGTCGTGCTGCCTGTAAAATACAAAGAGCGAGTACAAGAAATTGTATATTTACATGTGTCCTGACCTGCAGCAGAAATTGTACCTTGGCATCGACTTCTGGAGGGCTTTTGATATCGCTCCTGATGTGCTCGGGGCTCCGAAAATAAGCGAAGCAGATCCTGATGTGGCTGAGGCGACAGTTGCAAATACGGACATTTCGTACTACCGGGACGAGGATGATGTCGAGTCTGATCCGGAGATGTGGAACCTGGAAGAGAGGCAGGTGATTCAGTTAGAGGCAGTAAAACGCGAGTTTCTCCAGTTCGAGAAGGACGGTTTAGGCAAGACTCACCTGCTACAGCATCGGATACAGCTGATTGAAGGAACCGAACCCGTGAAAGACCGACATTATCCTCTGTCGCCGGCCAAGCAGGAGATCGTTTGGGCTGAAGTCGATAAGATGCTGCAGTTGGGCATTATCGAGGAGAGTGACAGTCCCTGGAGCAACAGGACTACAGTCGTCATGCGTCCTGGGAAGAATAGATTCTGTTTAGATGCCCGCAAATTAAATAGCGTTACAGTGAAGGATGCTTACCCGCTGCCATGCATCGAAGGGATCCTGTCCAGAATTGACGAGACGCATTTCATCTCGAGCGTCGATCTCAAGTTTGCATTTTGGCAAATTGAGCTGGAGGAGAAGAGCAGGGCCTATACCGCTTTTACAGTCTTTCTGAAGGCGATGAAAGAAGCTTCTGCTGCAGACGTGGTCAATTTCCTTGTCCACGAAGTTTTCTTCAAGTTTGGCGTGCCTGAGGTGATACACTCGGATAACGGGCGGCAGTTTATCTCCAAAAGTTTTGAGGCGATGATCAAAGCTTTTGGGATAACACATTTGCGAACGCCCGTGTATTCACCTCAGAGCAACGCCGCCGAACGAGTCAACAGATCCGTGCTGTCTGCGATAAGAACTTATTTAGAGCAGGATCACAGAGAATGGGATGCGTACTTACCCGAGGTGGAGGTGTCAATACGGAACGCAGTGCATACGGCCACGGGAGTGACTCCGTTCTTTGTTGTGTTTGGCCAACACATGTACTTGAACGGAGCCTCCTACAAATTGGCCAGGAAATTGAGGTCACTCTCTGACCATGACATATCGGATCTGGATGCGAAGGACAGACTCGATGTAATCCGTGGACAAGTAAAGGAACATCTTCATTCAGCTTACGAAAGAAGCAGACAGAGGTACGATCAACGAGCAAGGCAGTTCCACTTAGTGCCGGGACAGGAAGTGTGGAGACGCAACTTCGCATTAAGCAATTTTGGCAAAGCTTTCAACGCAAAGTTCGCCAGGAAATTCCTGAAGGCCCGCGTCGTCCGAGCGGTAGGAGACAACGCCTATGAGCTGGAGGACCTACAAGGAAGAGCGTTAGGCGTGTTTCATGCTAAGGATCTGCGTTCATAGGAGGGCTTGCTTACCTTCGGTGGGCGCTGGTGGTGTCGGATCCTACGTGTCCATCTGCTTGTAGAGTAGGTACTAGTCGTGGGTGTGGCCTACGTTGGGCGCTGGTCAGGATGCGGCTGAGCGCAAACGATCTAGGGGGGGGGGGGGGGATGGTGCTGTTACAAATTATTATTTATCGTTTGCGTCAGCGCGGCAAAACTCTAGGGGGGGGTCGATAGTTGCAGTATCGATAGTGTTTTGAGAGAACGAGATAGCTGCTGCATGCTGAGCGAGACGAATAATACTTTATGCCCCTCATGCCCCTGACCACCGACTCAGCAATTGAGTGCAAATGCACTTCGGCAGCAGCAACTGTGGATTTCAAATTCCGATGAGTGATTTTGCATCCACGTTGCTGCTGCAGAAGGGAGTCTGGATTTTAGATTGATCGAGGTCGGATGTATGTCTCCAAGGCTGTCGTAGTGGACATAACCTTGTCGAAAAAAATTAAATAGAAAGAAATCACGTTCCGTAAAACCAAAAAAATTGCCTCCAGGTGGCCAAGTTGCCGCAGCATCAGCCGCATACCGGGCGACAGCAGCAGCAGCCTGCATTCAGCCACAGCAGAGATTTTGGTGACGGAGCTATTTTGCCCAGCGATTCACTGCAGCTTTGAAAAAGTGCCGGCGAGCACAACGGGCGGCTGGGATCATTGCGTCTTTTCCGTGTGAAGGAGCTGTTCTGTCCAGCCATCACAGCATCATTGACGAGTGCCGGTGTGCACCAAGCTCAGCAGCCACATAAAGTTGCCGGCGCATCAGGCATCAGCAGAATCTCCGCATATTCTTCAAAGTGAGTCTAAAAGTGAGAATAGTTTCCTGGTGAAAGAGAGAGCAGAACGACCCCTTACACCCGGCCAGATATAAAAAAATAAGAGAGCCAAATTAGCATTTATAAATGCATATTTATTGTGCAAATTAAATTTGACTATAGAATATATAAAAATAAAAATGTCAAAAATATAAAGCTATTCAGACTTAAAACTTAGCAAATGTAAAATATGAAGCACAAAGCAAATTAAAATATGCAAGCAATTAAAACTAAAAACCAAAATTATACAAAGAGAAATTATACTTAAATATAGAAATTATAAAAAATATGTTTAAAATTAAAAAACTTAGAATTTATACAATACAAAAAAAATAATAAAAATAATAAGTAAAGTAAAGTAAAGTAAAGTAAAGTTAATTAAAAGATATTTATGTTATTACACAAACAACAGTTTAGGAACGTAAAAACAATAGACATTTACCAGCAATAGTACACCAAGTAAATAATACATATATATGCATATATATTTATATGCATATGCCATAACAACAACCACACATATATATAGCCCCTTACCCACCCAAAAAGAGCTCTTTTAGGCAGGCAAGGTAGCGTTAAGAATATATTACACACATAAAACAAAACACATACATATTTACATTGAAAACAAAACGAAATACTCACATGCTATATACATATATATATGAAAATATAAACTTTATCCCGCGGCGTCTCCGCATACAACAGGTGCTCCTGCATCTATTCAATAAAGTTGCTGTGTTCCAGTGTTCCTCAGCTGTTCTTTTGTTGTTGTTGATTTTTCCGTGTGACTTTGTTTGAAATACCTGTAAAGAAATAGCATAATAAAATTTGTTAGAATTAATTACCAAATACCTACAAAATTATACTTACCTGAATCCGAAATAATGCCCGGCTAACTCATTTTTATAAAGAAGGGGAGGGGAAACATGGCAGCCGACGCAGGCTGAGATTGGCCAATCTGGCCGACTGCCCAGCAATAGGGAGGCGATGAGCAGTTCCGCCTCAGGAAGGGTGGGTACGCCTGGGTCCACCCAAATGGATCCTGTTTGGAGAAGAGAAGGATTAATAGTATTTTCTGTTCGTCATTTTGTATAGTGTTTACCTGTGTTCATTTTTTCGTCGTTACTGCAGCTTTCTTTGTCGTAATTGCGTTTTGTTTTGATTGTTTGTTAGTGATGATAGTTTCCGTGCGAGTTGCAGATGTTTCGTGTATCGATAGAGTATCGATATCGTTGTGAACTGCGGGCCAGGGTTGGGACTTACACCTGAGAACCGATGAGCCGATGAGAAACAAGCAGTTCATAACAAAGACTAGAGGAAGCATTCGGCGCCCCACTCACCGAGGATAACTTAGTGAGCCGAATGTTGGAGTCGACCGAGAAATGGGAGGCAACCAGCACTTTTGCGGCAAAGGTCTTAACTGACCTGAGAAGAGCGGAGCGCAGCAGAAGGAACTTAGCTTAATTTAATATAGTAACTATAGGTGACACCTGGGTACCGCGGAGTACCACGGACATCAGGTGCCATCTGTAGTCTTAGTGTAAGATAGTTGATAGTTAGTGTAAGATAGTTGCCGGAGCTGCATGCCGATGAGGGTGAGTACTCTCACACACAATCACACACACTCATACACACAAGTTTACTTTTAAACGCGCCGGTCGTGTTTTGTGGCAACTCCAGTGTATTTGAGCGATTCCTCACAGTTTTCCTCTGTGATTTTCCCTGGAAGATAGACAGAACGGTGAACTGGAACTCTGTCGTGGCTTGACGGTGCTCACCTTAGTCCCTTGGTACACCTAGCAAGTACAGTGACCGATCTTGGCAACGAAAGTCGGCTTTTTCATCGCCTCAGGTCGTGGACGAAGGAGGGGAGGCCTGTCATGTAGCGTATAGCGGGGGAATAAAATCTTTTCAGCTTCCCGAGGAATCAACAGCAGCGATGAGCATTCATCTGCACCACTTCCACAAAAAGAAGCAGGCCAATGCTGCGATCCCGGATAGTCGAGTTAACACAGCGAGATGGGATCCTCTGGTTCCGTAGCTCTTTCGGGTGAGGGGGGGTTCGTTGCTATGTCTCGACCAGCGTACACAATTTAATTTATAGGATCCCGACGGATACTACTTGAGGGAGACAGACTCCAAAAATCAATAAAATAAAATGGACCAGGCGATATTAAACAAAGAAAAAAAATTGAAATAGCTCTCATTATGAATATTTAGCTGCGTTGCAGGCGAAGTCTGAGATTGAAGTCGACTATCGCTTCTATACCCTCATTACCATGATCTTCATTTAAAATGTTTCTGAAGATCCCAAAACAAAATCACACCTACATCCTTATCCCACCATGTCACCAGGAAAACTAAACTTAGCACTTCATGTTAATTTATTTTCAAAACATTATAAAAATTCAGTTTATTCTTCGGAGTGGTTCATTGCAATCCTTTTGTGTCTTATTTCAAACAGACAATAATTAGTTGCAAATGATTAAAATTAATTTTAATTAAAAACTAGTCGGCGGTGCTACAGTCGAGCGGTACTCGACTGTCAGAGACCCCGTACTTATTATAAAGATATCTCAAACAACAAAAAGATTTTCATACTAAGACTTAATTTGGACTGATCGTTCCTATGGCAGCTATATGATATAGTAGTTCGATTCCAACCAAATTTGGTCAGTATGTATGGGACCATCTTTTATACATATTCTGTTAGTTTGTTTGAAATATCTCAAACAGCAAAAAAGTTTTCCATACTAAGACTTGATTTTCAACTGATTGTTCCTATGGGATCTATATGATATAGTAGTTCGATTCCAACCAAATTTGGTCAGTATGTATGGGTCCATCCCATATGCATATTCTGTCAGTTTAATTTAGTTATCTCAAACAACAAAAAAGATTTTCATACTAAGACTTGATTTTCAACTGATTGTTCCTATGGCAGCTATATGATATAGTAATCCGATTTCAATTAAATTTGGTCAGAATGTATGGGACCATCTTTTATGCATATTCTGTCAGTTTGGTTGAAATATCTCAAACAGCAAAAAAGTTTTCCATACTAAGACATGATTTTCAACTGATTGTTCCTATGGCAGCTATATGATATAGTAATCCGATTTCAATCAAATTTGGTCAGAATGTATGGGACCATCTTCTATGCATATTCTGTCAGTTTGGTTGAAATATCTCAAACAGCAAAAAAGTTTTCCATACTAAGACTTGATTTTCAACTGATTGTTCCTATGGGAGCTATATGATATAGTAGTTCGATTCCAACCAAATTTGGTCAGTATGTATGAGATCATCTTTTATGCATATTCTGTCAGTTTGGTTGAAATATCGCAAACAGCAAAAAAGTTTTCCATACCAAGACTTGATTTTCAACTGATTGTTCCTATGGGAGCTATATGATATAGTAGTTCGATTCCAACCAAATTTGGTCAGTATGTATGAGACCATCTTTTATGCATATTCTCTCAGCTTTTAGATCCCGTACTTTAAAAAAGTAAAGGGGTCTATTAACTTTGTCACAAAAAAAAATGTGCGTAACAGGCAGAAGGAGGCGTGGCAGATCCCATAAAGTAGATATATTCTTAATCAGCATCAACAGCCGAGTCGATATAGCCATGTCTGTCTGTCCGTCTGTCTGTCTGTCTGTCTGTCTGTCTGTCCGTCTGTCCGTCTGTCCGTCTGTAAGAGCGCCTAGATCTCAGAGACTATAAGAGCTAGAGACTCCAAACTTGGTATGTAGGTTCGTCTATATTAAGAGCAGATCGAGTTTGTTTTAGATTTTGGATCGGACCACTATATCATATAGCTGCCATAGGAACAATCAGTTGAAAATCAAGTCTTAGTATGAAAATCTATTTTGTTGTTTGAGATATTTCAACCAAACTGACAGAATATGCATAAAAGATGATCTTATACATACTGACCAAATTTGGTTGGAATCGAACTACTATATCATATAGCTCCCATAGGAACAATCAGTTGAAAATCAAGTCTTAGTATATGAAAATCTTTTTTGTTGTTTGAGATAACTAAATTAAACTGACAGAATATGCATATGGGATGGACCCATACATACTGACCAAATTTGGTTGGAATCGAACTACTATATCATATAGATCCCATAGGAACAATCAGTTGAAAATCAAGTCTTAGTATGGAAAACTTTTTTTGTTGTTTGAGATATTTCAAACAAACTAACAGAATATGTATAAAAGATGGTCCCATACATACTGACCAAATTTGGTTGGAATCGAACTACTATATCATATAGCTGCCATAGGAACGATCAGTCCAAATTAAGTCTTAGTATGAAAATCTTTTTGTTGTTTGAGATATCTTTATAATAAGTACGGGGTCTCTGACAGTCGAGTACCGCTCGACTGTAGCACCGCCGACTAGTTTTTTGTGACAAAGTTAATAGACCCCTTTACTTTTTTAAAGTACGGGGTCTAAAAAAAATTATTATAAATCTCGGTTGATAAAAAAAACAAAATGAACCGTGAACTTAATCGATTTGAATGCTAAGAAAAGATTAGCTATTATTATTCGACTTTGTATTACTAGAAATTGGCATTGGCTTCTATAATATTTTCATATTGGCAAACAAAACGATAATTAACAAGTGCTGTAATAAAAAGTAATCATAGGCAAATATATAGAATTAGTAACAATACATATACAGCTGCGGTCAAAAAAATAGTAGTGCCTGCAATGAACTTACAAAAGCTCAAAATTTAAAGACTTATAATTTATCCAAATTTTTTATTTAATTTTTTTAAGATACGTTATTATATTGTAAATCCATCTGAGAAATCAAAGACAGTGAACAGTTATTATTTTTCGACTTAGGATTACTAGAAATTGGCATTGGCTTCTATAATATTTTCATATTGGTATTGCTAAGCATCAACCAACAAATAATATTCATCTTTGGAAGATCGCTAGGAGCGCCTGGAGCTCAATACAAACAGAACGATGTAAAAGCCATGATCCGTCGTTGTAAGGCGGTAATTCAAGATAAAGGCTTCACTACAAATTACTAAATTTGTTAATTATTAAGTGCATTTCACATATCTAACATTTTAAATAAAAAAAGGAGGTTTTGGATCGTTTTCATCATTAAAATTTTTGAATATGTTCTTCACTACTATTATTTTGACCGCCCATTTTTCAGGCTATTGCAAGAAAAAATTCCTAAGTCGAAAAATAATAACTGTTCACTATCTTTGATTTCTCAGATAGATTAACAATATATTAACGTATCTTAAAAAAATTATATAAAAAATTTGGATAAATGAAAAGTCATTAAATTTTAAGTTTTTGTAAATTCATTGCACGCACTACTATTTTTTTGACCGCAACTGTATCTCGAGTAAATAGGATTTCAAATAAATTTTTGCTGATGGTCAAAATGATTGTTTCTTCTTTAGGTTATTTAAAAAGCATTACAAAATATTATAATAGACAATATCGGCAATATCAGCTGTTAATAAACATGCTGCTTTAATTTACTTTACTTTTCGTTATGCTTCATTTACTTTAATCAGCATAGACAGAGCTGCAGGAATCAAAACAAAAACAAAAACTACCACGACAAATTGCAATCGGTTGATTGCTATACACTGCAGACTGATATCAGACGTTTGGGTCTAGCAGCAGTCTGGCTGTACAGCAAACACCTGATGATTCATTATCACGGTAGTCGCTGCTTCTGTTGTGATTCTCCAGACAATATAGCGGGGGTACGAAGAGTTATAAAAGCAGCAGACGATCGGATAACGGAGATAATTTTTTTCTTCGATCCGAGTTTCGACTTCGTCTGCGCTTCTTATCAGTGCCAAAACAATATTAAAACATATTAAAGCGAACTCACATGCATGTAATCCGATGAAAGGCCTTCCAACGATGATACTTGCTGTTGTGTTGTTGTTTTTAAATACAATATGATTATAGGTTTTAATATGTTATGTGGCACTATTAAATATTTTATTCTCTTTGTAATTCTCCCTGTGCAATTATTTTTATTTATGATTTTAATTATTTATTTGTTTCAGGTGTGCTTATGCTTATGCTTTGAATTTGATTTTCTATTTTTATTTATTTCAGAAACTTATAAAAAATTTTCTGGTTGTATGTACAGTCAACCCTCGAAGGTTGCGAAAAAATTTAATTTAAATTGTTTTTTTTTCAGATTCTTAATATTTTGTTCTTTTTATACGCACTAGTCTTGTACGGATTTAATTTTATTCACTTAAAAAAATGTTTTCTCGTTTTGTTCGCACTAACAGGGGTTCACTGTACATTACATACAAAGCACTTAGCACAGAAACAATCACATATTTTCTTTTAAATTATGATTTTTTTTGTTTTATCACTTTTTGCACTTTTAATTATTGTTTTGTTTTGCCACCTTTTGCCTTTTTAATTATTATTTAGTGATTATAGTATGAGTTTAAATTTTCTCCTGGGCTCTTGTGGCCTCAAAAATTATGAAAATGACGATATTGTTGGAAACGATGAAAATGATGATCGACGTTGAACTATTTCTCCGATGATTTCGGCACCTTTCGGAGCGACTGCTCGAGGAGCTTCTCCCAATAAAATCTCGTTCAATGGGGACAAGGGATTTTCGCTGCGAGCTCAACTCGAGATTCCCAAAACAAATTACAGTGCCGTCTCCTCCAATAGGCTCGCTTGGCGTATGCCGTAGTTAAGAGCACTTATTGGAAGGGGAGACGGCAGTAGTGGATTGGAAATCCAACTACTATATCTGCGTGGGGAAAAAATCACAAAATTAGACAAAATTTAAAAAAATCTTGTTCCCTGACATACCTTTTATATAGAGACAATAATGATGAGGTGACCAAACGCCTTGCAGGTTCGTGAGGCTGGATGCCTAAAGATTAGGCAGCGGCTCAATGTGCCGGCAGCTTTGGTTATGGCCTCCAATGGCCAAGAAAAAATTGCAGCAAAGAAAAGTTTCGATCGCCTTTCGCTAGGCGGCAGCAGCAAAAAAGTGGAAGCAATTCGAAGCAAAATTCTTCGAATTCTTATATTTTCTAAATGAAGGAAAAATTATTTTTAACACTTGGCACGGTTTTATTTAATTTTTCTTACTTGTTCTGCAGCAATGCAGTTGCAGGTGTTGGAGCGGAAATGGAAAAGATGGGTTATGGGGCCCTCTGCACTATTTATACGCCGGCAGAGCTTTCGGCATGCCGATCAAAGCAGCGCTGCCAACGGGTGCGCAGGCGCATTATCGCAGTGGCAGCATTGTCGCCGTCGCAGCGATAATGCAAAAAAGCTGGCTGCTACGAATAAACGTTAAGTTTAAATTGCGCGCTACCGCGACCGTTACAGTCAGTGGATTGCAGCTTTCTCTTTCCGACTTCTTGGCTTTCACATTGCTGAATTTCCTCACTTTCCTTGAACTTTGTGTATGAAATTTGCATATCACGCAACCAACCAGCTGATTTAATTCAGCCTGCAGGGCTGCACCTCGATCTGCAAAAGTTCCATATCAGCGAGTTTTTTGTTGACCAGCTATACAAGCTTTCGCGCCAAGCGATAAATTCAAATTTATACTTGATTTTGAAACTTAAAATCTAAGTATAAAATTATTGTTGAAATTTGAAAACGCAACACCTGGAGACTAAACTTTTATCGAACGGATCAGACGAACCAACTTTCGCGCCAAACGCCTAATTTGAATATAAATTTGAATTTAAAATTAAGTCTGAGCTTAAATTTTAAATTCTAATTTTGGAAATCCAACATCTGGGAGACTGACAAGGAACGCTGTCTAACCAGACAACCACTGCTCTGGCGGTGCCCATCCTGGCCGTTAGAGCAGCTGGCAATACAGGTGGAAAAGAAGAAGAACAGCAAATCGATGAGCAGGCGTTTGCTACATCAAAGAAAATGACTCGAACACCACCACCATGTGCCCGTGTCCCGTCATCTGCGCCTCCGAGGATTGCCGAAGGAGTTTTCTTCTTTAACGCTGCTGGCAGCAAAGATGAGACACCTAAAAGGAGCAGGGAAATAGAGAGTCCCACACATATGAGCAGGAAAACGCCACCTAAGAAGCCCAAAAGCGTCACAACAACATCACCCAGTCAGCTTATGATGGAACTTGGTAGCATCCTTGGCGATATTATCTATATGGTCGAGGATAAGAAGCCTGCTGTCCGGCACATAAACCTGGGCATGAAAAAGATGCTTAAGAGGATGAAGCAAATCCATAAAGAAGTCAGCGATCATCTGGAGATGGCCCCCAAGGATGCTCAACCTACAAAAGGATGCCACAAGTGCGATTCTACACAGCCTCAGAAACCAAAAATCAATTCCCCTGCGGCAACAGTGCCGGGAAAACAGACTGCGGAATCTCCAAAATCCCAAAAAGCAGAACTTTCTGTACCCAGCCCAGTATGCGAACTGAATAATAGAAATCTCCACTGTCCTGATGCGAACATCGTGCAACGTCCATCCACAGCTGATAGTTCCAAATGGCAGAAAGTCGGGAATCGTACAAAGCAGACCAAGAAACGCAACCCAAGATCTGATGCGGTTATGATACGATGCAAGAAAAAGGATGCATATGCGCAAGTCTTAAAAGCTGTGCATAGTGAGGCATCTATCCAGGAGTTTAAAGACAAAGTATCTGGAATCCGGCGCCCAGCAGCAGGCGAGATTCTCCTGCGTATGAACAAGGCCTCAGACGAGTCTACTGGAAGACTACAAAAAGCGATCCAAGATGCAATCGGTGAACAGGCAGAAGTCAAAGCCATCGCTGACAAGGTGACAGTTGAGATCCGCGACATCGCCGAGTGGACGACTAGTGATGAGGTCCTAGAAGCAGTATTTCAAGCCATCGACTGCGATCTCAGTTCTGAGGCTGTGCCTAAACTTCGTCCGGCTTACCAAGGCACACAAACGGCCACCTTGATCTTGCCTAAAAACATAGCAGACCATATTCTCAACCTTGGCAAAATGCGAATTGGATGGGCAGTCTGCCGCCTGCGTGCCAAACTGGAGCCACGACGCTGCTTTAAATGCCTCAACTTCGGCCACGTTGCAGCAAGATGCAGGAGCAAGCTTGACGCCTCCAAGCTTTGCTGTACACCCAGCGACAAAAAAAAAGCCGCACTCTTTCTTTTACTATAACAGCTATTGGAAGTCAAGTATTCAAATTTAAAAAATATATTTGGAAAGGTCATCTAAATTCCGTTTGAATGATGCATAACTTTCCTTAACCCATTAAGTACCCATTAAAATATTCGAATTTTGGAAAAAAAAAATTTTCGAGCTCGTTTCCTCGATTTTTCCAAAAAAAATTTTTGATGCAAAAACATTCTTCAAACAATTTAAGGAGTGACTGCAAACAAAAATTTTCAAAAATATTTTTGTTAGTATTTTTTAAAATTGTTTGAAAACTGCAAAATAGGCACTTTTTGCATGAAAATGGGTTAAAATGGTCATTTTTGGGATTTTCAAACAATTTTAAAAAATACTAACAAAAATATTTTTGAAAATTTTTTTTTGCAGTCACTCCTGCTGTGGCCAGCATCCAAGCCAACTCACCCACAGATTGCAGCACCGATGGTTTGTGAGAGTAAAAACAAAAGGAATCTACATCTACAGCTGCTACTTGCCTCCCAGAGTAGAAATTCAGGATTTCAAGACTGCACTCGAAGAGGTTGTAGAAGACGCACAGGATAAATCCCCCATACTAATCGCTGGTGATTTTAATGCATGGTGCACAGACTGGGGCAGCAAGAGGAATAACCCACGAGGATTAATCCTAGCTGTTACACTGGCTCGCCTTAACGTCTGCCTGTTGAATAACGGAACACAGAGTACATACAGCATGGCAGGTCGGGAATCAATCATTGACCTGACGTTTGCCAGCCCTGGACTCGCCCGAGATGCTGCTTGGCAAGTAACCGACGTCTACACGCATAGCGACCATAAAGCTGTAATAACGGAGCTACTCTCAATAACAGCCACAATGAGAACACAGTCAGCCCGCCATGTAGGCTACAAAGTAAACACCTTGGATAGAGAAGCTCTTCTCTCCAGCGTGCAGACTATTACAGCAACGGGTGATGCGAATAGCTGTGCACAAGGAATTGCTGACTGCATCAAAACGGCATGCGAAGCGTCAATGACGAAACGTTTTAGAGGAGGAAGCAGGCGCAAACCGGTTCCATGGTGGAATCAACACATTTCAAAAGCTCGTGCTGAATGTTATGCTGCTAAGCGAAGACTGCAGAGGTCAAGGGGCAAACCTTCTTTGGAGAACAACCTGTCGGATTTCAGGTCAAAACGCAAGATATTGCGAAACCTGATAATAGAGAGCAAATCACGGTGCTTCCAGGAGCTTTGTGATGCAGCGGATGCGGAGCCGTTTGGTGCAGCCTACAGAATGGTCATGGGCAAACTCGACAAACAGCCAATGCCAACTTGCGCTACAAAACTGGAGTCCATTGTAAGACACTTGTTTCCCCAACAGCCACCACTAAATGCGGTAGTCCACCTGCCGAACACCGCGGAAGCTATAGTCTTAACTACTGCGAGCGAGGTATTGGAAATAGCAGCCAAAATCAAGCCAGGAAAAGCACCAGGTCCTGATGGGATTCCAAATGCTGTCCTAAAAGCAATCATTGCCGCACATCCTGATGCTTTTGTTAACATGTACAACAAGTGTCTAACGGATCGCACTATACCACTCAGGTGGAAAAAGCAAAAGCTTGTGCTCCTACCAAAGCTGGGAAAGAAACTGGAGGAACCGTCATCATACCGACCACTTTGCATGCTGGATACCACGGGCAAAATTATGGAGAAAATAATCTGCAATCGTCTGACATAGCAAGCCGTGCTATTGAAGGTACTCGAGCTCAAAAACAATACTGCCTGGTCTGTACCCTTGATGTCAAAAATGCCTTCAATTCGGCCAAGTGGGACATAATCTTGCTAATACTGCGCAGAATAGGAGTCTCGGCCTACCTCATCCAGCTGATTCACAGCTACTTTGAGGATCGCACTCTTCTGTACGACACAGAAGATGGTGAAAAGCATTACCAGATATCTGGAGGCGTTCCACAAGGCTCTGTTCTTGGCCCGTTGCTCTGGAACATCATGTATGATGGAGTCCTGCGCATCAACCTACCAGAGGGGTGTATGCTTATTGGCTTTGCTGATGACATTGCGCTGATCACAGTTAAAAACTTGCTAGCCGATGCGACCAACAGCTGTAGCGCCGCCGTGGATACAATCATCACCTGGCTAACAAACCACGGCCTCTGTCTCGCAGAACAGAAAACTGAAGCCGTTCTAATAAGCAGTAGAAAAAAGCCGCAGAACCCATCTATCCGCATAGGCTCCACAACGATTGTGACCAAACCAGCAATCAAATATCTGGGACTAATGATTGACCACAGGTTAAAATTCAAAGATCACTTGCAGTACACCAGCATCAAAGCATCCCACGCCACCAACGCCATTAGCAGGATGTTGGCAAACACCAGAGGTCCGAGGCAGCAAAGCAGGAAGCTAATAGCAGGAGTAGTTACCTCAATCCTGCTGTATGGATCTACAATCTGGGCTCCAGCCATGAGTGTGCCATCTTACAGCCGGGATTGCAAGGCAGTGTACAGGCGATGCGCACTAAGAGTCACTTGTGCATTCCGCACTGTCTCAGAAGCAGCGGCACTCGTCATAGCTGGAATGATTCCACTGGACCTTTTAGCAGCGGAACGATGCAGCAGCATTGTAAGGAAGTTTCTAACCAGGGTATTGACTCAGTCTGCCAGGGCCAGAACTTACAAGAAATTTGTAAGATTCGCTGGACGCGAGGCAAAGGGTGGGAAATGTTTGACCGCAAGGAGAATACAACAACAACGATCTCACGTACGCACCAACGGCGGGCGCGTGAGACAACTCTATGGCCAGGGAACGGTACAGGGTATACTCTGGTGCTCCGCTGGCAGCAAGAACTACAGAGATCTAGAAGGAACAAGTTAGTAGCGATGGTTGCCGGGATTAGTCGCACGGCCGACGGGATCGATTCCTCGTCCCAACCAGGGAATAGTTAGTAGGATTTGCTGCCGGGATTAGTCGCACGGCTAACGGGATCACTTCCTCGTCCAAACTACGGGGTATTCAATAGGGATTGTTGCCGGGATTAGTCACGCGGCTGACGGGATCAATTCCTCGTCCAAATACTACGGGATAGTTAATGGTTATTAGTAAATAATAAAACTGAGGCTTTGGTTAGATACAATTAAGTTTATTTCTAGTTTTCTTCTAGGTGATGGTTCTACAACTACGCGTTCCCTGCCGCACGTTTTCCTAACCTCTTACTCACTCTCTTTACTTCTGCGACGCGCCAAATTGCGACGTCCACTCACTTCCACTTCTCGATCGCAACTCCCGAGCCGCTCATTCGCAAGCCACGCGCTAGTGTCGGTCGTACAACTCACCACAGCTTTTGCTCTCTTCACCTCGGAGCTTTCGCTCTCTCACAACGAGGTGAAGAGGCGCTGCGTTCGGCAGTGTTGTACAACCGATCACTAACGCCTGCATGGTCGCAATGGTGACCGTTGCGTTCAAATCTAATTTTAAATCCTAACCGCTACCTTGATTAAATGAACCGATTACTTAGGTTTAGTGCGCTCCGTGCGCTTTTCTTTAATTAGCAAACTTAAAAATTAACAAAGGCGCTTCATTGCGCGAGGCGAGATCCAAACATTTCCTTATAAACTATAAAATAACAAAAACCGCTTCGTTGCGGGTATCCTTAACATCTATAATACTGTGGGGTGGCGCGCGCCTAGCGCCGCCTCACACCCCCCCCTTTCTTTCCAAGGGTCACGGTGACCGCTCCGGTGATGGTGATGGTGACCGTGTACTCTGCGTCTTGGTCTGCGACTTTAAAACGGCTACGACGGTGCCGATTCCTCATACGTTTCACCTCGGCCTGCAGCATGGCGATCACAGGGCCAGAGAGGATTGTGCCGGCCGGGAAGACCCTCCATGTCCTCGGGATCAAGGGATCTAATGTGGCAGTGGGGTCTGCCATTTCGCCGAACATGGCATCGAGATCGGGATCCCACCCGTCGAGCATGTCCTCCATGTCACGCAGCAGCTCGCTGTCCGTCGACGACGTCACGTTGTTGGGTGACTTTGAAGCGGGTTCACCCCCGACCGCTGCCTCTTCTGGGATTGGTGCGTCCTCCTCCACTGGCATTTGGCGCGTTAGATCCGACGGCGCCTCCGTCTCTGCAGGGAAACTCCTCCGTCGTTTCCGTGATCCGCCAGACTCCCTTGCACGCCGAGCCCCTTCGCGACTATGCTGGCGCTTTCGGCGCGTTGACCGGGGGCGCGCTCGTGTGTTCTCCTCGTTACGCGTGAGACGGGCGTTGTTGACTACACCCGGCTTGAACCGGATGCGGATACAAGGGAACTTGCTCTCGGGGTCCACCTCCAGTTCCCCCGTGGGCAGCTTGTCCCAGAAATGGCTACCACCCTTAGTGTTAGACGTCGCCGGGTTCGGTTGTCCAGGGGGCGAGGGATCCGCACGATCCACTCGCGGACTTTCCGGGGCGGCTTGGGGAGCCTGCGGGTCTTCCGACGCCCGTGAGGGGTCCGCATGACCCACCCAAGGGCCCTCTGGGTGTGCCAAAGACGGCGGTACCTCCTCCATGGGGGAAGAAGGATCCTCAAGATCCATCTTCGAGCTTTCCGGGTCGGATTGGGCTTCCGCCGGTTCCTCTGACTGCCTCAAGGGGGCCGCATCGCCAAAGTGCGAGCTCTCTTGGGAGGGTTGGAGTTCCTCCAAGAGTAACGGGGGTCCGCATGACCCACCCGCGGGCTCGCCGGGGCAATTGGGGATGCCGGGAGACCACTGGGGTATGGTGACCAGTCCGTTCGGCTGCCTACCCATACGCGTGATGTTTCGGGTTCCAAATTCGACCACGCCGCCGCTTCCGCCGGGTCCTCTGACTGCCTCAAGGGGGCCGCGTCGTCAAAGTGCGAGCTCTCTTGGAAGGGTTGGAGTTCCTCCAAGAGTAACGGGGGGTCCGCATGACCCACCCGCGGGCTCGCCGGGGCAGTTGGGGATGCCGGGAGACCACTGGGGTATGGTGACCAGTCCGTTCGGCTGCCTACCCATACGCGTGACGTCTCGGGTTCCGAATCCGACCACGCCGCCGCCTCGATCATCGCTGGGACCGGCGAAGGCGATCGAGGCTCCTCCACGTGACTCGGCGAATTGCGCGCATGCGGCACCTCGATAAATAACGTCGAGCATTCGGCTGTCATGAACACGACTAGCCCGTCGTAATGGTCCACCGACCGCGTGGTACTCTGATAGAGCGTCTGCCGGTACTGCCTGCGTGGCCCCTCCTGCCTCTGCCGACCGTAGAAAGGCCTTTCGCGGCGGGGATCGCGGTGCGATTGGCCACTCCGTGGCTCCGGACGAGGCTCGGTCTCGTCGCTGTCCAATTCCTCCGGCTCAGTCCCGCTGTCGCTGCAATCCTCCACCTGCGCATCCGGCCAAGGTTCTCCCTCCTCCTCGTCGCTGATTTCAATTACGTCCTCTGGGTCCATCTGTGAAACTTAACCTCTTTAATTATACCCTGTCAATTCTATTAGCAACTAAGCTACCCGTGCGGCTCACAAACTACGAAAAGTTATCTTTAATTAAAAAAAAAAACCACTAAACTACTGGGAGAAGTAAAAGTAAAGGGAATTGTGGTTATGCTGTGTTAACATTCTTACTCTCCCCTGATTCCGTCTCATCAGGGTTCTTTGTAGATAGATCCTGATCGTCCTCCTCCTCGTCCTGGAAGAATGGCTTCAGTTGCATCACGTTGGCCACCCTTCTCTTGCGCTCTCCGTCGCGCGAAAGTCGCACGATGTTGGGGCAAATAAATTTGACGACCCTGTAGGGACCGTCAAATTTAGGCGCAAGCTTCGCAGCGAAGCCTTCGGCGGCGTTGGAGAGTTGATGTTGCCGCAGCAACACGCTGAAGCCCAGCGACGGTCGCCACTCTCGTCTCCGTAGGTTGTAGTGCCGGCCCTGGTCCTTCGATGCCCGTTGGAGGTTGCTGCGAACGATATTAAAAATTTCTATTAGCCTACTCTCCCTCTCCTTTGGGTCTAGAGCGCTAGTCGCTGACCCTGGAGTAACCTCGTCGTACAGAGCGGCGGGAAGACGCGGTTCCCTACCCAGCATTAGAAATGCTGGACTTAATCCCGTAGAATCGGCCACACTCGAGTTGACTGCTAGCGATATCTCTGGCAGCAGTTCGTCCCACGAGCTTTGATGGCCCTCGATGAACTGTGCAATCATGGTTTTTACTGTGCGATTCGTTCTTTCGGTGGGGTTCTCTTGGGGACAGTAGGGAGCGGTATGCTGTATCTCGACGCCCAAGGATTCCATAAAAGCCCGGAAGATTCGACTTGCGAACTGCACTCCGTTATCGCAAATGAACTTCCTCGGGACCCCAAATCTACTAAGGATCCGATCCCGGAAAGCCCCTTGCAACAGAGCCGTTGTGGCTCTTTTGAGCGGCACTAATTCCACCCACTTGGAAAAGGCGTCATGAAACACCAACAGCATGGTATTTCCGCGCTTCGAACGGGGGAGAGGACCCACAAAGTCAGCGCACAATGCCGCCATCGGCTCGGACACTTCCCTTGTTAGCATCTGACCGGCCGGCTTTCGTTGATCGCACTTGAATTTTTGACAGACTTCGCAGCGCTTTACATAGCGAGCGGCATCCCTGAACATACCGGGCCAGTAATACCTTTGTGATAAACGGGCCACCGTTTTCCTCACGCCTTGATGCCCGGCCGTGGGAGCATCGTGGCACTCCTGCAAGACCCGCCTCCTCTGACCACTGGGAACGCAAAGTTTCCAGGGAATGAAGTCCTCGTCGTCCGCTCGATGACCCAAGTTCCTGTACAACTGTCCGTTCTCCTCCGTGTAGTCTGCGAATTTAGCGGGCTCCTTGGTAATTCTCGCTCGCATGCTCTCAATCCACTTACAAGGGAGTGGATCTTCCACCGCCTGCTGACAGGTGTCGAGGGGATGCCGGGAAAGAGCGTCCGCCACGACGTTGAGCTTGCCCCGCCGATAGTGGACATCAAATTGGAACTGCTGCAGCTCCAGAGCCCAGCGTGCGACCCGTCCGGTCGGACTTTCTATCGAATTCAACCACTTTAGGGCCAGGTGATCCGTCACAACGTCGAAGCGATACCCCTCGAGGTAACACTGCAGCTTCCGGATTGACCACACGATCGCGAGACACTCCTTTTCAGTTGCGGAATAATTAATCTCGGCCTTAAACAGGTTGCGACTAGCGTTCGCGATGACTCTATCCTGCCCGTCGACTACTTGGGTCAGCAATGCGCCGAGACCATAGTCGCTAGCATCTGTCTGCAATACGAACTTGGCGGAAAAGTCCGGACACGCGAGAACTGGAGCTGTAGTCAACTTTTCCTTGAGCTGGCGAAGCGCATCCTCCTGCTCTTCCCCCCAAAACCATTTCTTCCCTTTTTTCAGTAATTCTGTCATCGGCTGCACTAAGGTCGCAAAATTCGGCACAAACCGCCTATACCATGACGCCATCCCTAAGCACTGACGCAATTCTTTGCAAGTGGTGGGTGCTTTAAGATTTTGAATGGCCTCTACTTTCTCAGGGTCGGTGCAGATTCCCTCCCCGCTTATCACATGCCCGAGGTACACTAGTCGTTTCCGAAAGAAACTGCACTTCTTTCGGTTCAACTTGAGGTTCGCTGCCCTTAGCCGGCGGAACACCTCCCTCAAATTGGCTACATGTTACTCCTTGGTTGCCACTATCACGACAATTTCGTCCAAATAGGCGAAAGCATGAGGTTCCATCTCCGGCCCGATCACAGGGTCTAAGGCTCGCTGGAACGTGGCACAGGCGGAGTGTAAGCCGAAAGGCATCACCCGCCATTGAAACAACCCTCGGCCAGCCACAGTAAAAGCCGTGCACTCCCGACTATCGGCTGCCATTGGGATCTGCCAGTACCCCTGCTTTAAATCTAAGTTGGATATGAACCGAGCGTGGCGTAACCTCTCGAGAATGTGGTTTATCCGAGGGACAGGGTAAGCATCCGGAATGGAGTGCGCGTTGAGTTGCCGGTAGTCTATGCACATACGCCAGTCTCCAGTCTTTTTCTTGACCAAAACTATTGGGGCGATCTGCGGACTACGCGACGGCTCGATCGCACCTGCCTGTATCAGCTCGTCCACCTGCTCGTCGATCACCCTCTGCATGGCCGGGTTCTTAGGGTAGTACCTCTGCTTCAGAGGCTTGTCGTCCTTCAACCTGATCCTATGCTCCGTAATGTGAGAGACCCCTTTCAACCCCTCGAAGAGTGCCAGTTCTGTCTCCAGGAACTCCTGCAGTTCTGGTTCCAGACCCGCTGGCCACTCAGCTTCCTCGTCAGGGGATTCATCCTCCACATCCGTTCCGACCTTCACCATCGCCCGCTCCGATGGGGACTCCATCGTGACGCCGCCGGACGGGCTCACTACCCGTGGGCCTGATGGCGATCGATGAAAAGCGAAACCCCGGGCGCCACTTGTAAAGAAGTTTCTAGCCAGGGTATAGACTCAGTCTGCCGGGGCCAGAACTTACAAGAAATTTGTAAGATTCGCTGGACGCGAGGCAAAGGGTGGGAAATGTTTGACCGCAATGAAAGTACAGCAACCACGACCTCACATACGCCCCAACAGCGGGCGGGTGAGACAACTCTATATGTCCAGAGAGCGGTACAGGGTATACTCTGGTGCTCCGCTGGCAACAAGAACTACGGGGAACTAGTAGGAAAAAGTAAGTAGTGATGGTTGCCGGTGATGGATCGATTCCTCGTCCAAACCAAGGGATAGTTAGCAGGGATTATTGCCGGGACTAGTCGCACGGCTAACGGGATCAATTCCTCGTCCAATTTAATAGGGATTGTTGCCGGAATTAGTCACGCGGCTGACGGTATCAATTCCTCGTCCAACTACTACAGGATGGTTAATGGTTATTGGTAAATAATTAAACTGAGGCTTGGGTTAGATACAATTAAGCTTTAGTTGCGTTTTTCTTCTAGGTTATGTTTCTACAACTACGCGTTCCCTGCCGCACGTTTTTCCTAACCTCTTTACTCACTTTTTTTAGTTCTGCGACGCGCCAAGTTGCGACGTCCACTCGCTTCCACTTCTCGATCGCAACTCCCGAGCCGTCCATTGGCAAGCCACGCGCTAGCGTCGGTCGTACAACTCCCCACAGCTTTCGCTCTCTTCACCTCGGAGCTTTCGCTCTCTCACAACGAGGTGAAGAGGCGCTGCGTTCGGCAGTGTTGTACAACCGATCACTAATGCCTGAATGGTTGCAATGGTGACCGTTGCGTTCAAATCAAATTTTAAATCCTAACCGCTATCCTGATTAAATGTAACGTTTACTTAGGTTTAGTGCGCTCCGTGCGCTTTTCTTTAATTAATAAGAAACGCTTTAATTCTACTTAAAAACTAACAAAAGCGCTTCATTGCGCGAGGCGAGATCCAACATTTCTTTACTTATGATCTAAAAAAAATAAGAAAAACGCTTCATTGCGAATTCTCTCATCAGCTATAATACTGTGGGGTGGCGCTCTCACAATTCTAAAGGTTAATTTGCATCCGATTGTTTCTATGACAGCTATGTGACATAGAAACCCGACCAAATTTGGCCAGAATGTTAGAGACAGGCCCAAACATACAATCTGTGAGTTTGGTTGAGATATCTTAAGAAACAAAAACGTTTTTACTTCTAAATGATATTTGCATCCGATTGTTCCTATGGCAGCTATATGATATAGTCATCCGACTTTGACCAAATTTGGTCAGAATGTAACAGACAGTATCAGACATACCATCTGTGAGTTTAGTTGGGATATCTTAAGAAACAAAAAAGTTTTTCATACTAAAGGTTATTCTTCATCCGATTGGTCCTATGGCAGCTATGTGATATAATCATCCAACTTTGACCAAATTTTTTTGGTCGGCAAAAATCCTCGACTGAACCCTCCACGAGGGTGCCGACTGGAAATAACACTCCAGTAGCTCCTTAGAGCTGGTGTTAGCCAAGACTTTTGCTCCATGTATGTAAGAAATGATAATATAATGTTTATTAAATAATGTTCATAATACAGAGATCAAAGTATCCCACAAAAAAAACCTCTTTACGAGGTAAAAGTCTAGAGACGAAAACATTTTCATGCCCCAAAATTTCTGATATCCAATTTTGTGACAAATAATATTCAGGCCTGTTCCGGTTTTCACTTTCGGCAAGATTTTGCGAAAATGAATTTCCCTCACTTGTTCCGGTTTTCACTTTCGGCAAGATTTTGCGAATTGAATTCACGTGACATTGAGCAAGTGAGTTTGAATTCGGAAGGGTTAAATCGATGATTTTGGCATGCTTAGCATAAAATTAAAGTGAAAATAAAATATTTATACAATACTTCAATGTTTTGGGAATATTACTACATTATCAGATAAAAAAAAATATTTTGTTTGATTTTTAAATAATTTTTATTTCATCATACCCCAAAATCGATAAGACTCTAACCCAACATTTTTGTCGGATTTGCTCGACCTGTTCTGGTTTCCGCAAATATTTGTGAAAATGAATGGCAACTTTATTAGGGCTGCCCTTGTATATGAAGAAAGTAGTAAATACTTTGGTACATGTTTTAAACCACAATTTAGGTGTTTTTATGTATTGCGTAAAATGAAGAATTAAATTTCTTGTTTTTTAAATGCAAGTTTGGACAAAACTGTTTGTAATTTAATGCAAAAATAAACTGCTTATTTATGTAAACAAACACTGTGCAACAATTGACAACTCTGCAAAAAGACATTTCCAGCACTGAAATTAACCCGCGCTTTCAAAAATACAAAGGTTATAACAAAAGTAGGTTTTACCTTTGAAAAATGTTTTGACTTATGATTAAATAAATATTTGATGAATAAATTACACAATTAATAATTATTTTAACAGGCGAAAATTCATTTGACGCAAATGTCTGATTCGCTTAAAACATTTTCCAGCACTGTTCTGCAAAAAATTACTCAACACAATGTGGAAGGGAAATTCGGAGGGTAATTCGTAGGAAATGTAAATGAATTTTAAGGGAAATTCGGTCAAATCTTGCGGATTGAAATTCGCAAAAAACAAGTGAAAACCGGAACAGGCCTGATTAATTTTTACACATAAATTATTTTAAACAAAATTTTTGCATTCGGCACTGCGCAAAACAGTGAATGAATTTTATTTGGTATGAAGAATTGATACATTTTAGCGCAATGTGCCGAGTGCCAAAATTTTGTTTAAAATAATTTATTTTTGAACACGAACAAGTCCTCATTCAAACATTTAAGCTATCCAAACAAACAAACTGGCTGCTATGACACTTTGTTGCTGCTGCCCTATTCCAATTCAAAGTAAAACGTATATATTCAGTTAATAGGTTATATCTTCCAAACCTAACGGTAAAATTTTTTGTGTCATATATCAAAAAACGCGAAATTTTACAAACTAAAACATATTGAAATTTTCGTTAGCGGCGTTTTCTCAAAAACCGCCAAAATGTGGGGGAAAATACCTTATTTCACCTGTAGAAATTTACCTGTGTACTTTAGAAAAAAAGTTAAAAGGTATGCATAACAGCCCTTCAAAATACCTTTTCAACGATATATAGATCGCATCTGTAGCTTGCTATAAGGGTTTTAATTTTAGCGGTTTTTAGCGATTTCCCACTAAACTAGATTTTTTTCGAAAAAGTCGTAGAACAAACGTTTCTATATTTTTGAACAGGAACAAGTCCTCATTCAAACATTTAAGCTAAATTAACGATTTGATCCAAACAAACAAACAGACAAACAGACAAACTGACTTTTCATCTCATTTTCGGAAGGCCCCTAAAAATTTCAAAATTAATTATTTTTTGAACCAGTGGTCCGATTTTGATGATCGAGGTGTCATTCGACGCGTATTTTTGATGAGAATTGTAAAAAATTCAACGAAAATTCAAAAAGGCTCCAACGGCCCCATTAGCTCTAATCATTTAAATTTTTCCCCTCCCACTTACACCTGTTTATCTCACGAACCAGGTGAGTTTTCAAAAGTCTTAGTATGCACATTTGTAAGTTAGGTTGATACCTTTCGATCGGTACATAACTCGACCTGATCGGACAGTCATAGCAAATCTTCCATTCTTCCTGTGTATATATGCTAGTCGCCTTCGCACCCTTGCCATCACAATCGCTCACAACTTTTCCAAAATTTTCGACGGTAATTTTCGTCTGAGTTTCACGTTGCTCATCAGAAATCATTTTTAAACTCAACAGCTGTAGCATTTGCTCAATTTTAGCATCCACTGTTTGTCCACTGAATTGACCTTCATTTTCGACTTCTGCCATCTCATTTGCACTCGACGCACTCGGCTCAGCTTCTTCCATCTCGTTTTTACTCGAACGCAACTTTACTCCTGTCTCACTCTGTTTTGCATTTTCTCCTTTCGTATTCTTATTCTTTGCCGGCGTTTTTCTCATATTGCTTGTCTCTTTTTGTGTGTATCACACAAGTAACGGTTCTTTACCAAAAACTGACGGCGACGCTGCGGCGCGACTTAGAATTTCACAACTTTCGACTGAATTACACCACGATCGACTTTAACAAAATTGCGTGTCTTTTGCTATGCTCACAAAATTTGGATTGTTCAACTTAATGTTTATAGCCACTTGTAACAACTTTACAACTTTTAAGCAGCATAAACCGACTTTAGCAACTTTTCCGAAATTCTGCTCTTGCACTTTGCACGACTTTGCACGATCACACGCTTGAAACTCTGTATTTGATAGGACGAGCCCCCAAATGTAAGAAATGATAATATAATGTTTATTTAATAATGTTCATAATACAGAGATCAAAGTATATGTGTGTGTAAGTGTTCGTTTAACAACTTTTTGGGTAATTCAACTTAACGCTGCTGCTGACAATAATCGACTGTGTACAACTTAATACGACTACTACTTCATGTGTGTATCGGAAAGCTTATCGATAAATATAAAATGTTAGGTAACAGGATAGTGTTAGCTCCTCGATAACTCCGCCTCTTACATGTATATAGTTTTGCTCCTTAATAGCTCTGCTATATGCATGGTGGCACATGTCATGGTCTGAGGTACTTAGGGCTGGACTAAGGTGTAATGCGACCCGTGCCGATAGTCAACCTGGCTGGGGGCCCTAACCAAAAATAGCTCAGTCGTAAACGGAGCGTTCGGATACCTGGCGCCCTCCTAACTAGCTAGCCTTACCTGCATAGTGCGGATCTCTGTGCAGGCGGACCACCCCTTCTCCGCAGCTCGTGGGACACTAACATGAATTGCAAGCACTGGCTCAAACCGGTCAGCCGATTGGCTGAAGAAGGTTGAATGGGCGAAGACTGTGCTGCCCGACTACGATATGCAGTCACCTAGAGCGCTGGATTAGGCCAAGAGACAGCGCTCCCAAGAAGCACCCGGGCCGAGTGCAATGAAGTCGAGAGTGCAGCAGGGCAGATCTTTTGCCCAGATCGCCAAGGAGAGAGTCCTAATTGGAGTTCTCGACCAAGGTAACGCTGCAATCCCGAGAAATCAGTGGAAGTGGGTGGAGACGGCTCTAGCCACTGCCTGCTTTGAACTGCTGGAGCAGGAACCTGGACCTCCCCCTGTCTGCAAAGACGTCGGTTGGTTCCAGGGGAACGTGAAGGTTATAGCCTGCGACGATGAGCGATCGGCAGAGCTTTACAAAACGGCGGTCTCCAACATCAGAGAAGTGTACCCAGGCGCCAAGCTGGTCGCCGTAAACTGGAAGGACGTCCCAGTCCGCCCTCGGGCCAGACTGTGGATCCCGTCCTCCATCAAAGCGCCAGAACGGCTTCTAAAAATGTTGCAGCGGTGTAATCCAAGTCTGCCAACCCAGGATTGGAAAGTGGCGAAGATAGAGGAGATGCCGGGACCAACAAATCAACCAGTGATGATCCTGAACAAGGAGTCACTTGCCCCAATCGACGCGGCTGGCGGGGAGATAAACTTCGGATTTAGCTCTGTGTACATCCGCGTCTATAAGGCAGACGCAACACCAAGTGTGTGTCTTTCAGACAAACCATCCGAGGAAGACATCACTGAGCTAGAGGCCACAGAGCGGCCCGAATTAGATGGATACACCTCGGATGCATCCACAATAACGCGCGACCTCAGTGCGCTGTGTAAAATGGGTGAGATGAAGCTTACCTCAGATGTAGCGTCTGACGACGAGGACGCTAGTACGACAGTGGTGGAGGGTATGTCTTCAGATGTCTCTAAAGATTCTGCAGATAAACCTCCACCATTGTAAAGCAGCCTCTGCGGCCCTACTGCTCCGTTTGGCTGGGAACGGAGCCGACATAGCGCTGATTCAGGAGCCTTGGATTGTGGATGGCAAGGTCTCTGGATTACGCGCACCAGAATACAAGCTTGTAGTAGCTGAATCACATGGTAATATTCGAACCTGCATACTAGCTAGAAAGCATTTAAGTATCTTTCTGCTCCATAGCTTTAGCAACGAGGATAATACGGCAATAAGCCTGGAGCTCCAGTCAGCTCCGATCAGGCTACTGTCGTGCTACATGGCCTACGACCAACCAGGCCCTCCTCCCGAAGACATCACGCGAAGGCTAGTGAATGACTGCGTGACCAACAATATTGGCCTCCTAATAGGATGCGACGTCAATGCTCACCATACTCAATGGGGGAGCACAAACATAAACAAGAGGGCTGAGTTACTCTTAGACTATATCCTAACCACAAACCTAGAGGTCCTGAATAGAGGCAATGATCCTACTTTCGTCATCAAGGATAGGAAGGAGGTCATTGATCTGACCCTTGCCTCCCATTCCATAAGTGATCTTATTAATAACTGGAAAGTATCAAGTGAGCGTTCTTTCTCTGACCACAGGTACATAGAATTCGTACTTAATCTTAGTCACTCGACTCCACCTCCTTTTTACAACCTTCGGAAAACCGATTGGTCAAAATACCAAGCCCTACTTAGGGATTACATTCCGGAAACAGCACCAAATGGAGTTCACTCCGTTCGGCGTCTACATAGCCTAATAAAAGCATTCACTAAAGCATGCAACTCTGCAGGGAAAGCAGCATGCCCGATTAGTAGACCCAAGAAAAATAAAAAACCACCATGGTGGTCCCAAAACCTCGGTAACCTTCGAAGGAGCTGTAGAGCTCTTTTCAATCAAGCCAAAGCCTCAAACACGGAGCAATCCTGGACAAACTACAAGCTCGATCTTGCCCTTTATAAAAAAGAACTCAGAAGAGCCAAAAGATCCTCATGGCGATCTTTTTGCTCTGACATTGAATCAACATCCGAAGCAGCCAGACTTCGGATGATTCTATCTAAGTCAACCCCGTCTCTAGGTTATCTAAAAAAAGAGGATGACACTTGGACAACATCCAGTGAAGAATCACTGGATGCCCTACTAACAAAGCACTTTCCAGGCTGTCGTCAACAAAAGACAGACAATCTTATCTCCCCACAAGAGGTGCCCTTAGGCCCTTCTCTCCTCAGCGTGCACAACATCAACTGGGCAATAAACAGTTTCAAACCGTTTAAGTCGCCTGGACCTGATGGAATCTCACCTGCACATCTTCAGCATGCGGGAAGCATCGCCACTAACTGGCTCCAAGCCATATTTCTAGAAGTTTTTAAGACCGGTTACATCCCGGACCCCTGGAGGCTTTCAAAAATAGTATTCATCCCCAAGGCGGGCAAAGCTTCCCACGTTAGCCCAAAAGATTTCAGACCAATCAGCCTGACATCCCTTCTGCTTAAAACATTTGAGCGTATCCTTTCTCTCTATCTGAGAGTATCTATTCCGACAGAGTTTATAAGGTACGTTTCATGTTTATAACGCCACCCATATTTTTGCTTTATTGCTGTAACTGTACATTTTTCGCGACTACGATGTACTAATGAAATATCTGTTTGGATGCAACAACAATGCACACGAAGTTTGGACTTTGTTCAGATAACGGTACTTTTGCTTTTGCGAGAAATCTATTTTAGCCTGTTTCACATTTATAACGCCACTTGCTTTAAATAAGTTTTGTGAGTGCAAGTGGAAGGTTCTTTATTATTTGGTTGATGTTTTGGACAAATATAAGAACCACAAAAAAACCTCTTTACGAGGTAAAAGTCTAGTGACGAAAACATTTTCATGCCCCAAAATTTCTGATATCCAATTTTGTGACGAATAATATTAAGTTTTACATATAAATTATTTTAAGCAAAATTTTGGCACTCGGCACATTGCGCTAAAATGTATCAATTCTTCATACCAAATAAAACTCATTCACTGTTTTGCGCAGTGCCGAATGCAAAAATTTTGCTTAAAATAATTTAAATGTAAAACTTAATATTATTCGTCACAAAATTGGATATCAGAAAATTGGATATCGAAGTATCGAAGTGGAGAAGCGGCATTTTTAAGCATCAGCGACAAATAATTAAAATTTGTAAAGAAAAAAACAACGAAATAAACTTTAATATTGAAATAATCAATCCACTGTGACAAAAGAACATAATCACTATCCAATTTTGTGATTTCAACAACTAGAACAATAATAATCAACAATAAACTAAATCAAAACACATCCCGCGCAAAACAAGAAATTGCAATCGCCTATTTTACACATACGTTCACAAATATTCACATACACTTAGGCATACAAAGCTGCATAATCACTCAAAAACAAAAACAAAACAAAATCACTCAACAAAACAAAACGCAGAAGACAGAATCAACGTTGGACAGAATGGCACCAGTTACCAAGCGCGCACGCGAGAACACCAGCACTGACTTGAAGGAGCAGCGCCTGTCTGGGGCAATGTCATCGCAGCTGATGGGCATGATTAACGCACGCTTCGACGAGCAAGCCAACCTCCTCACCACCAGTATGAGGGATGCGGAAGAGCGCATATTAAAAGTTCTCCAGGCTCGGCTCGATGATATGGCTGGTGAGGTTAAGCAGCTCGTCGAGAGGGTACGTCAATTGGAAGCGGAGGCTGGTGAGCTGAAGGCCGTAAGGGAACGCGTGTCCATATTGGAGGCGAAGTTGTCCGCGCAGGTTAATGCGAGCCATGCATGCGACTTGCGTATGCATGGGCTGCCATATGTTGAGGGGGAAAACCTGAGCACAATATATAACACCTTATGCACTTCACTGAACATAACACCACCACCGAGAATTCGAGACATCTTTCGAGCAAGGAGGAATGTGCCCTCTGCAGTTGATCCCGTGGTCATTATTAAATTTGATAACCCACGTGGAAAATCAATGCTGCAGAGAGCTGTAAGAGAAACTAAGCTTGCATTTGGTGGGCTATGATTCACTGGCCACTATCTATATAAACGATCAGCTTACAAGAGAGAACTACTCTATTTTTAAAGAAGCAATGAAGCTTAAAAAGCTTAAGGCGCTCACTGCTGTTTTTACGCGTCGAGGTCTCGTACATGTAAAGCATAGCGAGAGCGACAGAGTGCATGTAATAGAGCGCAACGAAGAGCTTTTGAAGTTTGCCCAGAATAGAGAGCACGTCTTGCGCTCTCCCTCTCCGATCGGCGCTACCGAAACAGTTGAACCGAAAACAGCTGATAATAATGCAGCTGGTAATTTTCGTTAACCCACGAATGACTATGTTTTTTGCGTATGTCTTTATTTATATGTATTCATCTATGTATATCTTTATCTTAAGAGAAAGTAAGTTTTTTAATGTAAATGTCTGTTTGATTATTTTCAAAAAATTAACTAAATATCTTTTCAATTATAAGCGTGCACTTCTAATCTCAGGTTATTATAATGCAGGCTAATATAAGTAGTTCCATTACGAGCAGTGTAGTAAGGGTATTGAGCGGAAGGCATACTGGCTTAAAAGTCGTCCACATTAATGCTCAGAGTCTGGCTAATAAAATAGATGAATTTAGGTACCTTTTTGTAAATTCTGGTGTTGATGTTATTTGTGTGTCTGAGACTTGGTTTGTTAACAACTATTGTGACTTGTCAATTGTTTGTGATGGATATGTTGTGCATCGTGCAGACCGAGTAGGCCATGCAGGGGGTGTTGCTATATATGTTAATAAGAAACTTAGTTGTAGGCTTATATGCAAGCATCCACCGGAATGTGCAATAGAATATTTATTCATTGAAGTGACAAACAGAGAAAAACACCTAAAAACTTTAGTGGGTACTGCCTACAGAGCCAACAAATTTATTGATTATGCTCAATTGATGGAAGTAATTTCCAATATATCTCTTGCATATACAGATGTAATCATTACAGGCGACTTAAACAGTAACCTCTTATCAGAGAGTCATCTGCTTGAGCAAATGCGCTCAGTAGGCCTTAGCGCAGTCAATAGTCTTCTCCCCACTCACTTTTCAAATACAACTGATACCTTATTAGATGTAATTTTTGTAAGTGACGCCTCGAAGATTCTTTTGTATGACCAGCTTTCTGTACCTGCATTTTCAGACATGACTTAATTTTTATGACATATGATATTGACATTGACTATAGTGACTTAACAATTAAATACCGGGACTTCAAGCATATAGACTATAATCAGTTAGCTTTAGAATTGACTCTCTGCGAGTGGAATCAAATATATAGCTCACTTGTTCCTGACACCCAACTAGACTGTTTGCAGAACAATATAAAGACACTTTATGACAAACACGTTAAGCTAAGATCCAAAAAAGCTAAACAGACTCAATCGAGCTGGTTTAATAATGACATAAAAACTCAAATTCGTCTACGAGACAATGCCTATGTTCGCTGGAAGCGCTACAAAACAAGTCAACTTAAAGATAACTTTAGACAACTTAGAACAACTGTCAGAAATCTTATTAGGACGGCAAAATGCAATTACTACAGTGCCAAATTCAGTAGTGCAATATCTTCCGGACAAACTTGGAGGAATCTAAGGGACTTAGGGATTGGAAAAATGAAGCCTCAACTTAAAAAGGAAATTGATGTGCAACAGCTAAACAATAAGTTTGTTCACATTCAAGTACCTGAGGCGGCTAACAACACGTACCTTAATGCTGAATCCAACTGTGATAATAGTTTTAGTTTCATGTGTGTCCGTCCTTGTGATGTTTTAGATAGTGTCCTACATATTAAGTCAAATGCAGAAGGTTTTGATAAAATAAATCCAAAATTTTTAAAAATACTCCTGCCGTCACTCCTACCACATATAACTTACATATTTAACACAATATTCACGACGTCCGTCTTTCCCTCAAACTGGAAAAAAGCAAAGATTCTAGCGATTCCAAAAGCTAACAATGGTGTCACTTTGCAGCAGCGTTGCAGATTGAAACGTGCAGCTTGCTACAAGAACAGCGCTTTATGTGGAAAGCGTTGCACATAACCACAGTGGGCTGTTTTTGTTTGCATATTGGAATTTGTTCAACGCGTTGCACTAAAGCGCTGTTCTTTGCAAGCTTGCAACGTTTTCAATTTGCACCGCTAGGCAAAGTGCCCAAGTTTCGACCATATCAATTCTGCCTTTCTATCAAAAGCTTGGTTTAATGGCAAAGCAAATAACTACTTTTGCGAATTCACTTCTTAGTGACAAGCAGTCCGGATTTAGAAAAAGCAGAAGCTGTACTACAGCCATACTCAGCATTAGCGAAGACATTCGTAAGCAACTTGACCATAGTAAAGTGACGTTTTTGATATTACTTGACCACTCAAAGGCTTTCGACTCTCTTAACCATAATATTCTCTGTACAAAATTAAGACAACTTTTCAACTTTGAAAATTCTGCCACTAGTCTTATCGAGTCATACCTTAAAGAGCGAGTACAAGCAGTGGTCTCCGAATCCAACACGTCAAGTTTTCTAAGCACAAATCGTGGGGTTCCTCAGGGATCCGTATTGGGCCCTTTATTGTTCTCTGTCTATGTTAATGATCTCCCAAATGTTTTGTCTAAATGTGAAGTCCATTTGTATGCTGATGACGTCCAGATTTATGTTAGTTGCCCGTTATCTCAAATTAGTGAATGTATCAATGTTTGCAACAGTAATCTGGACAATATTTCAATATGGGCAAAAAATAATGGCTTAGAAATAAATCCTAGTAAATCCAAATGCTTGGTTATATATAAAAAATCATTGATCCCATCCAATTGCATGAGCTGCGCATCTGTGGCAGTCCTATTGAATATGTAAACAAAGCCGCTAACTTAGGGATTCATTTCAATAACACCTTGTCTTGGAGTCAGCATGTATCCATAGCGACAGGCAAAACTTATGCGCAGCTCAGGCAGTTGGCTATATCAAAATCTTTTCTGCCACTTCAAATCAAGCTGCTAATTACAAAAATGTACCTGGTACCAACATTATTTTACGGGGTGGAAGTATTTGGCCATTGCAATGCGAATGACATGCGTAAGCTGAAGGTAGCCTTTAATGCAATTGCCAGATATATTTTTAATCGTAGACGCTGTGACCGTATCTCTATGTTTTCCAACAAAATTTTTGACCTTAGCCTTCAATTGTGGATAGACTTTAGAGTATTGATTCTTCTACACAGGATTATTATTACAAAGGAGCCTGTTTATTTGTTTCAAAAAATTAAATTTGCTGCGTCGCAACGTACAAACAATATTTTATGCCCTAGAATTAAATTAACGAGCTCGGAAAATCACTTTTTCGTGTACACTGTCCGTTTATGGAACAATTTGCCTCATGCATTGAAAACTATTAGAAGTGCATCGCAATTTAATATTAAACTTAAACAACATTTGCAGACATTAGATTAAGTAAATAATGATTAAATCAAAATTAATTATAATTATAAATGAAATAAAATTTAATTATTGTAAAATATAGTTTTTAAATATAATATATGTAATTTAATATTAAGTAAACAAAACACATTGTGACTAGCACATTAAATAATAAGTGTAAACTTGTAGTGCTGGGAAATCCAATAAAGAAAGAATAAGAATCGGGAACAAGTCCTCATTCAAACTTTTAAGCTAAATCAACGCTTTGATACTAACAAACAGACAAACAAACAAACAAACAAACAGACTGACTTTTCATCTCATTTTCGGAAGGCCCCTAAAAATTTCAAAATTAATTATTTTTTGAACCAGTTGTCCGATTTTGATGATCGAGGTGTCATTCGACGCGAATTTTTGATGAGAATTGTAAAAAATTCAACAAAAATTCAAAAAGGCTCCAACGGCCCCATTAGCTCCAATAATTTAAATTTTGCCCCTCCCACTTACACCTGTTTATCTCACGAACCAGGTGAGTGTTCAAAAGTCTTAGTATGCACACTTGTAAGTTTAATTGATACCTTTCGATCGGTATATAACTCGACCTGATCGGACAGTCATAGCAAATCTTCCATTCTTCCTGTGTATATATGCTAGTCGCCTTCGCACCCTTCGTGCTGCCTTCGTCACTAGCGGGGACTGCCGTCCGCAGTGATTGTTTAATTGAGAGCATTTTGTGAACATTTTGATTCCATTTGATTTTTGCGATGCTCTGTCACATTGACTGGCAGTGTTTACATTGAAAGCTTTCACAAGTCTTTTCACAAGGCTTTCCACAATTTTGTGAAGTACAAATTTTTTGCTGCCAATGTAAACACTTTGACGTATTCTGCAAATCATCACAAAGCATGACAAAATGTGATTTCACATTGTGCAGCAGTGAGAACCCACCTTAAGTCTTGTTTTATTGGGCACCTTTTTTACTATGATTTCTGAAAATTTAAAGACATTTGATGAACTGGAAGAAATATGACAAAACAAAATGCAAGAAAAGTCAAATGTTACAGTTTTGCACTTCGGTTATATTTTAAACAAATATTTTTTTAAATAATTTTTTAATAATGTGTATACAGCTATTTCGATTTTTTTAGTTCCCTTATGCGATTTAGCATACCTTGGGTGTAGCGTTGCACCAATGCAGGGGAGATAGCGTACCATATGTCCTTGTTCTCTCCCACAGCTCCATCATTCCACTTGGAGGGACCGCATATTTCGCCAGCTCCGATTATACATGGCTACATAATTTTTTCAATAGAATTCACATCGGAAGATGGTTGTGGCCACTTCATGGACTAGAATTTTTGTTTTGACATCCAACTTTTGACCAAACAGGACATTTCTTTTCGTCATTGTCTAAGTGAAAAATTAACTTTTCCAGCAGTAAGACCCATATTCCCGATAATCTCTGCAAGATTCTATTGTAGAATGCTCAGATATTGTTCCTTTCGCGTTATTCCATCGATTAACACCAAGGTACCAACTCCGTTTTTATATATACAGCCTCAAACCATAATGGAACCGCCATCGGGTTTGACATTACTTGGTGACTGGATTGTGGGATCTCTAGTTCAATAAAATTCCAAAAAAAAATTTCTTTTTCAAGGTTGTATGGTCAGATGAAACAAAAACTAATCATTTTGAGTCAGACTGACGCTCCTGGTATTGAACTAGAGATCCCACAATCCAGTCACCAAGTAATGTCAAACCCGATGGCGGTTCCATTATGGTTTGAGGCTGTATATATAAAAACGGAGTTGGTACCTTGGTGTTAATCGATGGAATAACGCGAAAGGAACAATATCTGAGCATTCTACAATAGAATCTTGCAGAGATTATCGGGAATATGGGTCTTACTGCTGGAAAAGTTAATTTTTCACTTAGACAATGACGCAAAGAAATGTCCTGTTTGGTCAAAAGTTGGATGTCAAAACAAAAATTCTAGTCCATGAAGTGGCCACAACCATCTCCCGATATGAATCCTATTAAAAAAAATTATGTAGCCATGTATAATCGGAGCTGGCGAAATATGCGGTCCCTCCAAGTGGAATGATGGAGCTGTGGGAGAGAACAAGGACATATGGTACGCTGTCTCCCCTGCATTGGTGCAACGCTACACCCAAATTATGCTAAATCGCATAGGGGAACTAAAAAAATTGAAATAGCTGTGGATACATCATTAAAAAATTATTTAAAAAAATATATGTTTAAAATATAACCAAAGTGCAAAACTGTAACATTTGCCTTTTTTTACATTTTGCTTCGGCATATTTCTTCCAGTTCATCAAATGTCTTCAAATTTTCAATCATAGTAAAAAAAATGCCCAAGAAAACAAGACTAAGATCTTTGGCATACATTAAATAGAAGAAAAGATACAAACTGTAGAAGTGAGAAAATTGAACTAGTGTTACAGTTTTGCTCGTCAGTGTATACCATATATATGTATATTAGGGTGTCCCTTATTTGGTCAAAGTCAATATTTTTAAACGCATACGGGCTAGTTCTGTTTATTAGGTCCTAAAGCACTCAGAAATAAATTTTTACCTCAATCGGAGTATGATAACCCGTGCCGACTTGGATCGGAAAATTTAAAGATTATATGGGACAAAAAAATTTTTTTTTATTTTTTTAATTTTTTTTTTATTTTGTTTATTAGGTCTTAAAGAACTCAAAACCAAGTTTTCACCTTAATCGGAGTACGATAACCCATTCAAATTTCCATCGAAACATGAAAAACCAGTATTTTAACACTGATTATACATTTTTCGATGATTTTTCATGTTTCGATGCAAATTTGAATGGGTTATCGTACTCCGATTAAAGTGAAAACTTGGTTTTGAGTTCTTAGGACCTAATAAACAAAATAGAAAAATAAAAAATTAAAAAAAATAAAAAAAATTTTTTTTTGTCCCATATAATTTTTAATTTTTCCGATCCAAGTCGGCACGGGTTATCATACTCCGATTGAGGTAAAAATTTATTTCTGAGTGCTTTAGGACCTAATGAGCAGAACTAGCCCGTATGCGTTTAAAAATATTGACTGACAAATAAGGGACACCCTAATGTATATGTCTAGAACTAGGTCCCGTTTCGTTTCTCTCATTGAAACTTGCAAATTAATAGAATGCATTCAAGAAAGAGAGCGAAGAGAAAAAATGCATATGCAAACTAAGAAGCTGTTGGCGCTCTCCCAGCTCAGCGTCGAGAGCAAATTCCACATGCGTGTGTACGACGTAAACAGCATAACAATATGGGAAGAAAAAGAACTGTGTCTCTCTCGGTTTGCTCTCCACACTGTGTCTAGATTATGCAAATAGGCAAAAATTTCGGTAAAACCACCGACGTCATATGCATATGTTTCGGTACAGTCTCCGCTGTACTAGAACATTCCACAATGCAGTTCGGTATGGCAAAATAGCGGCGTCGAATAGGCATATGTATGTGTGCAATGGAAAAAACCCAAGAATAGAGAGAAACGCATGCGTGGCGGCCTATAAAAAGGGCAGCCGCCCGCATGCAATTACCAAAGTAATTAACAAACAACTCAAGTGAAGGTGAGCCAGCAGCAGAAGGGAAGTTTAAACAAGAGGCCAGCCAGGCGGCTGCCTTTTCACCCGCATCGCTGCAGCTCGCGGAAGCTGCCGAAATTGGAGCTGGATGCGGCGATGACGGACGTGTTGGAGTTGTCGGCGTCCCCCATTCTTGACCCGGCCGTGGAAGTCGGGCTGACGCCGCCACCAACTGTGTCCCCAGGCTCGGCGGGAACTGTGTTCCGCTGGCCGGAACAGCAACAACCGCAGCCGGAGCAGCCGGAGGAGCAGCAGCAGCAGCCGGAGCAGCAGCAGCAGCAGGCGGAGGTGCAGCAGCAGCAGCCGGAGCAGCAGCAGCCGGAGCAGCAGCAGCCGCAGCAGCAGCAGCAGCGGCCAAAGCAGCAGAAGCAGCGGCCCAAGCAGCAGTAGCAGCCGAAACAGCAGGAGCAACCGCCGGTACAGCAGCAGCCAACATTATCGCTGCCGGCGCAGCCCTCGACGCTGCCAACTGCGCAGCCAGCACGGCCACCGGTGCAGCTGCCAGCACAGCAGCAGCCAGCACAGCAGCAGCCAGCTGCAGCGCGGCCACTGGCGCAGCCGGCAGCACTGCCAACTGCGCAGCCAGCAGCAGCGCGGCCATTGGCGCTGCCAGCAGCGCAGCCACTGACGCAGCCACCAATGGTGCAGCTGCCAGCCTTGCCAGCAGCCCAGCCCAGGACAGCACCGTTGCCCATACGGCCATTGACGCCAACAATCATCGTGGTCATGGACTTGGACGAGGAGCCGGCGCGGCCACGCTATGACCCGGTGGTGCGGCGAGAAGTGCCGAGGACGCCGGGCCGAGGAGGCACGCCCACCGGGCCCGAAGCAGTTTGACGAGCTCTTCTGGATAGCGTGGCCGAGCGAGGTGAGCCGGGCCGCGCGGATGCTGAATCCAAGAAAGCGGCGTATACGCGTGGTGCGTGGCGTGCGCTTCAAGTTGAAGGCCGGGCAAGGCAAAATCCGGGCGTCAATGAAAACAAATGCATGAAAAAAGGTAAATAAAAAAAAAAGCGGCATGCAAACAAGTGAGTTTTATTTTTCCCCGAGGAAAGGGGGGAGTGTGAGGAACAATATGTGATCCCCACAACAATTGCAGGCAGCTACGCCCATGGGAAAATAACAACGGGTAAACACAGTTAACGGAGATCTACCGTTCACTGGACGAGTAGCAAACGAGCATCGTTGAGCGAGCAGTGCCGTTAATCCTACGGCTCGAGCCTATAAAAGCGCAGGCACTCGCTGACTCAGGAGTTCAGTCGAGTTTGAGAGTCGCGAGGGTACACATCGGGTAATAATCATCAAGTCATCAGTCCTTGCTATCGCAGGACATTCGCCGATCCTTGCTGCCGCAGGATTAACTTAGCAGTCCTTGCTATCGCAGGACATTCGCCGATCCTTGCTGCCGCAGGATTAACTTAGCAGTCCTTGCTATCGCAGGACATTCGCCGATCCTTGCTGCCGCAGGATTAACTTAGCACTCCTTGCTATCGCAGGACATTCGCCAATCCTTGCTGCCGCAGGATTAACTTAGCAGTCCTTGCTCTGGCAGGACATTCAGCGATCCTTGCTGCCGCAGGATCAACTCAGCAGTCCTTGCTCTGGCAGGACATTCAGCGATCCTTGCTGCCGCAGGATCAACTCAGCAGTCCTTGCTCTGGCAGGACATTCAGCGATCCTTGCTGCCGCAGGATCAACTCAGCAGTCCTTGCTCTGGCAGGACATTCAGCGATCCTTGCTGCCGCAGGATCAACTCAGCAGTCCTTGCTCTGGCAGGACATTCAGCGATCCTTGCTGCCGCAGGATCAACTCAGCAGTCCTTGCTCTGGCAGGACATTCAGCGATCCTTGCTGCCGCAGGATCAACTCAGCAGTCCTTGCTCTGGCAGGACATTCAGCGATCCTTGCTGCCGCAGGATCAACTCAGCAGTCCTTGCTTTGGCAGGACATTCAGCGATCCTTGCTGCCGCAGTATTAACTCAGCAGTCCTTGCTCTGGCAGGACATCCAGCAATCCTTTCTGCCGCAGGATTAACTCAGCAGTCCTTGCTCTGGCAGGACATTCAGCGATCCTTGCTGCCGCAGGATTAACTCAGCAGTCCTTGCTCTGGCAGGACATTCAGCGATCCTTGCTGCCGCAGGATCAACTCAGCAGTCCTTGCTCTGGCAGGACATTCAGCGATCCTTGCTGCCGCAGGATCAACTCAGCAGTCCTTGCTCTGGCAGGACATTCAGCGATCCTTGCTGCCGCAGGATCAACTCAGCAGTCCTTGCTCTGGCAGGACATTCAGCGATCCTTGCTGCCGCAGGATTCACTCAGCAGTCCTTGCTTTGGCAGGACATTCAGCGATCCTTGCTGCCGCAGGATTAACTCAGCAGTCCTTGCTCTAGCAGGACACCCGGTCATCAATCCTCGCTGACGCAGGACCCATTCATCAGCCGATCACGAGACGAGAGAAGCCGTGGAACTTGCAGGGAAGGACCCCGGAGGACGACAACGAGGACAAGCAGCCGATCAACAACAACCCAGCTAATCCTTATAAATAAGACTAAAGTTAAAGAGTCGGCCAGGAGCCGCACAATAAAAACCATTGAAATTGAATTATGTTTTGTTATTATTTATTTCGCAAAGGACTGCAACTATAAATTCGTTGCACGAGCCTGACATCGCCGACCGAGTTAGCCCGGCCTAAAGGATCGTTACACCTTTTCCTAGTGAACGGTACTAAGACAGTTTTGGACGAGTTTATTGTTAAACCTCTGCTCCTACACCATCTTGTTGTCGTGTAGGGCGCTCCAAGATAGTTTGCTCGTGGCAACCATCGACACGAATCCTAAGCTATGTAGCTTGTGTAGGAGTTCGTCGACACCAATAGTCCACAGTAGAGGCGAGACTACTCCCCCTTGGGGGCAGCCTCTAGTGGCTATAATTGATGATTTTTGCTCCCCCAGGTCTACTGTAATGATTCTAGTTTTGAGCATGCCTAGAATCCAGTTTATGATCAGCGGTGTGTAATGCATCAGTTGGGCATCGCATTTAAAAAAAATAAAAACACGAAAGCCTTTCCATGAACCATGTTTTCACAGCGGAGTTCGGGACCCTTTTATACCCTAGCTCTTTCGGGATGGGGTGGGGTTGCTGTGTCCGACGGCTCTGACCATATATATGTATATGTCTAGAACTAGGTCCCGTTTCGTTTCTCTCATTGAAACTTGCAAATTAATAGAATGCATTCAAGAAAGAGAGCGAAGAGAAAAAATGCATATGCAAACTAAGAAGCTGTTGGCGCTCTCCCAGCTCAGCGTCGAGAGCAAATTCCACATGCGTGTGTACGACGTAAACAGCATAACAATATGGGAAGAAAAAGAACTGTGTCTCTCTCGGTTTGCTCTCCACACTGTGTCTAGATTATGCAAATAGGCAAAAATTTCGGTAAAACCACCGACGTCATATGCATATGTTTCGGTACAGTCTCCGCTGTACTAGAACATTCCACAATGCAGTTCGGTATGGCAAAATAGCGGCGTCGAATAGGCATATGTATGTGTGCAATGGAAAAAACCCAAGAATAGAGAGAAACGCATGCGTGGCGGCCTATAAAAAGGGCAGCCGCCCGCATGCAATTACCAAAGTAATTAACAAACAACTCAAGTGAAGGTGAGCCAGCAGCAGAAGGGAAGTTTAAACAAGAGGCCAGCCAGGCGGCTGCCTTTTCACCCGCATCGCTGCAGCTCGCGGAAGCTGCCGAAATTGGAGCTGGATGCGGCGATGACGGACGTGTTGGAGTTGTCGGCGTCCCCCATTCTTGACCCGGCCGTGGAAGTCGGGCTGACGCCGCCACCAACTGTGTCCCCAGGCTCGGCGGGAACTGTGTTCCGCTGGCCGGAACAGCAACAACCGCAGCCGGAGCAGCCGGAGGAGCAGCAGCAGCAGCCGGAGCAGCAGCAGCAGCAGGCGGAGGTGCAGCAGCAGCAGCCGGAGCAGCAGCAGCCGGAGCAGCAGCAGCCGGAGCAGCAGCAGCCGCAGCAGCAGCAGCAGCGGCCAAAGCAGCAGAAGCAGCGGCCCAAGCAGCAGAAGCAGCCGAAACAGCAGGAGCAACCGCCGGTACAGCAGCAGCCAACATTATCGCTGCCGGCGCAGCCCTCGACGCTGCCAACTGCGCAGCCAGCACGGCCACCGGTGCAGCTGCCAGCACAGCAGCAGCCAGCACAGCAGCAGCCAGCTGCAGCGCGGCCACTGGCGCAGCCGGCAGCACTGCCAACTGCGCAGCCAGCAGCAGCGCGGCCATTGGCGCTGCCAGCAGCGCAGCCACTGACGCAGCCACCAATGGTGCAGCTGCCAGCCTTGCCAGCAGCCCAGCCCAGGACAGCACCGTTGCCCATACGGCCATTGACGCCAACAATCATCGTGGTCATGGACTTGGACGAGGAGCCGGCGCGGCCACGCTATGACCCGGTGGTGCGGCGAGAAGTGCCGAGGACGCCGGGCCGAGGAGGCACGCCCACCGGGCCCGAAGCAGTTTGACGAGCTCTTCTGGATAGCGTGGCCGAGCGAGGTGAGCCGGGCCGCGCGGATGCTGAATCCAAGAAAGCGGCGTATACGCGTGGTGCGTGGCGTGCGCTTCAAGTTGAAGGCCGGGCAAGGCAAAATCCGGGCGTCAATGAAAACAAATGCATGAAAAAAGGTAAATAAAAAAAAAAGCGGCATGCAAACAAGTGAGTTTTATTTTTCCCCGAGGAAAGGGGGGAGTGTGAGGAACAATATGTGATCCCCACAACAATTGCAGGCAGCTACGCCCATGGGAAAATAACAACGGGTAAACACAGTTAACGGAGATCTACCGTTCACTGGACGAGTAGCAAACGAGCATCGTTGAGCGAGCAGTGCCGTTAATCCTACGGCTCGAGCCTATAAAAGCGCAGGCACTCGCTGACTCAGGAGTTCAGTCGAGTTTGAGAGTCGCGAGGGTACACATCGGGTAATAATCATCAAGTCATCAGTCCTTGCTATCGCAGGACATTCGCCGATCCTTGCTGCCGCAGGATTAACTTAGCAGTCCTTGCTATCGCAGGACATTCGCCGATCCTTGCTGCCGCAGGATTAACTTAGCAGTCCTCGCTATCGCAGGACATTCGCCGATCCTTGCTGCCGCAGGATTAACTTAGCACTCCTTGCTATCGCAGGACATTCGCCAATCCTTGCTGCCGCAGGATTAACTTAGCAGTCCTTGCTCTGGCAGGACATTCAGCGATCCTTGCTGCCGCAGGATCAACTCAGCAGTCCTTGCTCTGGCAGGACATTCAGCGATCCTTGCTGCCGCAGGATCAACTCAGCAGTCCTTGCTCTGGCAGGACATTCAGCGATCCTTGCTGCCGCAGGATCAACTCAGCAGTCCTTGCTCTGGCAGGACATTCAGCGATCCTTGCTGCCGCAGGATCAACTCAGCAGTCCTTGCTCTGGCAGGACATTCAGCGATCCTTGCTGCCGCAGGATCAACTCAGCAGTCCTTGCTCTGGCAGGACATTCAGCGATCCTTGCTGCCGCAGGATCAACTCAGCAGTCCTTGCTCTGGCAGGACATTCAGCGATCCTTGCTGCCGCAGGATCAACTCAGCAGTCCTTGCTTTGGCAGGACATTCAGCGATCCTTGCTGCCGCAGTATTAACTCAGCAGTCCTTGCTCTGGCAGGACATCCAGCAATCCTTTCTGCCGCAGGATTAACTCAGCAGTCCTTGCTCTGGCAGGACATTCAGCGATCCTTGCTGCCGCAGGATTAACTCAGCAGTCCTTGCTCTGGCAGGACATTCAGCGATCCTTGCTGCCGCAGGATCAACTCAGCAGTCCTTGCTCTGGCAGGACATTCAGCGATCCTTGCTGCCGCAGGATCAACTCAGCAGTCCTTGCTCTGGCAGGACATTCAGCGATCCTTGCTGCCGCAGGATCAACTCAGCAGTCCTTGCTCTGGCAGGACATTCAGCGATCCTTGCTGCCGCAGGATTCACTCAGCAGTCCTTGCTTTGGCAGGACATTCAGCGATCCTTGCTGCCGCAGGATTAACTCAGCAGTCCTTGCTCTAGCAGGACACCCGGTCATCAATCCTCGCTGACGCAGGACCCATTCATCAGCCGATCACGAGACGAGAGAAGCCGTGGAACTTGCAGGGAAGGACCCCGGAGGACGACAACGAGGACAAGCAGCCGATCAACAACAACCCAGCTAATCCTTATAAATAAGACTAAAGTTAAAGAGTCGGCCAGGAGCCGCACAATAAAAACCATTGAAATTGAATTATGTTTTGTTATTATTTATTTCGCAAAGGACTGCAACTATAAATTCGTTGCACGAGCCTGACATCGCCGACCGAGTTAGCCCGGCCTAAAGGATCGTTACACCTTTTCCTAGTGAACGGTACTAAGACAGTTTTGGACGAGTTTATTGTTAAACCTCTGCTCCTACACCATCTTGTTGTCGTGTAGGGCGCTCCAAGATAGTTTGCTCGTGGCAACCATCGACACGAATCCTAAGCTATGTAGCTTGTGTAGGAGTTCGTCGACACCAATAGTCCACAGTAGAGGCGAGACTACTCCCCCTTGGGGGCAGCCTCTAGTGGCTATAATTGATGATTTTTGCTCCCCCAGGTCTACTGTAATGATTCTAGTTTTGAGCATGCCTAGAATCCAGTTTATGATCAGCGGTGTGTAATGCATCAGTTGGGCATCGCATTTAAAAAAAATAAAAACACGAAAGCCTTTCCATGAACCATGTTTTCACAGCGGAGTTCGGGACCCTTTTATACCCTAGCTCTTTCGGGATGGGGTGGGGTTGCTGTGTCCGACGGCTCTGACCATATATATGTATATGTCTAGAACTAGGTCCCGTTTCGTTTCTCTCATTGAAACTTGCAAATTAATAGAATGCATTCAAGAAAGAGAGCGAAGAGAAAAAATGCATATGCAAACTAAGAAGCTGTTGGCGCTCTCCCAGCTCAGCGTCGAGAGCAAATTCCACATGCGTGTGTACGACGTAAACAGCATAACAATATGGGAAGAAAAAGAACTGTGTCTCTCTCGGTTTGCTCTCCACACTGTGTCTAGATTATGCAAATAGGCAAAAATTTCGGTAAAACCACCGACGTCATATGCATATGTTTCGGTACAGTCTCCGCTGTACTAGAACATTCCACAATGCAGTTCGGTATGGCAAAATAGCGGCGTCGAATAGGCATATGTATGTGTGCAATGGAAAAAACCCAAGAATAGAGAGAAACGCATGCGTGGCGGCCTATAAAAAGGGCAGCCGCCCGCATGCAATTACCAAAGTAATTAACAAACAACTCAAGTGAAGGTGAGCCAGCAGCAGAAGGGAAGTTTAAACAAGAGGCCAGCCAGGCGGCTGCCTTTTCACCCGCATCGCTGCAGCTCGCGGAAGCTGCCGAAATTGGAGCTGGATGCGGCGATGACGGACGTGTTGGAGTTGTCGGCGTCCCCCATTCTTGACCCGGCCGTGGAAGTCGGGCTGACGCCGCCACCAACTGTGTCCCCAGGCTCGGCGGGAACTGTGTTCCGCTGGCCGGAACAGCAACAACCGCAGCCGGAGCAGCCGGAGGAGCAGCAGCAGCAGCCGGAGCAGCAGCAGCAGCAGGCGGAGGTGCAGCAGCAGCAGCCGGAGCAGCAGCAGCCGGAGCAGCAGCAGCCGGAGCAGCAGCAGCCGCAGCAGCAGCAGCAGCGGCCAAAGCAGCAGAAGCAGCGGCCCAAGCAGCAGAAGCAGCCGAAACAGCAGGAGCAACCGCCGGTACAGCAGCAGCCAACATTATCGCTGCCGGCGCAGCCCTCGACGCTGCCAACTGCGCAGCCAGCACGGCCACCGGTGCAGCTGCCAGCACAGCAGCAGCCAGCACAGCAGCAGCCAGCTGCAGCGCGGCCACTGGCGCAGCCGGCAGCACTGCCAACTGCGCAGCCAGCAGCAGCGCGGCCATTGGCGCTGCCAGCAGCGCAGCCACTGACGCAGCCACCAATGGTGCAGCTGCCAGCCTTGCCAGCAGCCCAGCCCAGGACAGCACCGTTGCCCATACGGCCATTGACGCCAACAATCATCGTGGTCATGGACTTGGACGAGGAGCCGGCGCGGCCACGCTATGACCCGGTGGTGCGGCGAGAAGTGCCGAGGACGCCGGGCCGAGGAGGCACGCCCACCAGGCCCGAAGCAGTTTGACGAGCTCTTCTGGATAGCGTGGCCGAGCGAGGTGAGCCGGGCCGCGCGGATGCTGAATCCAAGAAAGCGGCGTATACGCGTGGTGCGTGGCGTGCGCTTCAAGTTGAAGGCCGGGCAAGGCAAAATCCGGGCGTCAATGAAAACAAATGCATGAAAAAAGGTAAATAAAAAAAAAAGCGGCATGCAAACAAGTGAGTTTTATTTTTCCCCGAGGAAAGGGGGGAGTGTGAGGAACAATATGTGATCCCCACAACAATTGCAGGCAGCTACGCCCATGGGAAAATAACAACGGGTAAACACAGTTAACGGAGATCTACCGTTCACTGGACGAGTAGCAAACGAGCATCGTTGAGCGAGCAGTGCCGTTAATCCTACGGCTCGAGCCTATAAAAGCGCAGGCACTCGCTGACTCAGGAGTTCAGTCGAGTTTGAGAGTCGCGAGGGTACACATCGGGTAATAATCATCAAGTCATCAGTCCTTGCTATCGCAGGACATTCGCCGATCCTTGCTGCCGCAGGATTAACTTAGCAGTCCTTGCTATCGCAGGACATTCGCCGATCCTTGCTGCCGCAGGATTAACTTAGCAGTCCTTGCTATCGCAGGACATTCGCCGATCCTTGCTGCCGCAGGATTAACTTAGCACTCCTTGCTATCGCAGGACATTCGCCAATCCTTGCTGCCGCAGGATTAACTTAGCAGTCCTTGCTCTGGCAGGACATTCAGCGATCCTTGCTGCCGCAGGATCAACTCAGCAGTCCTTGCTCTGGCAGGACATTCAGCGATCCTTGCTGCCGCAGGATCAACTCAGCAGTCCTTGCTCTGGCAGGACATTCAGCGATCCTTGCTGCCGCAGGATCAACTCAGCAGTCCTTGCTCTGGCAGGACATTCAGCGATCCTTGCTGCCGCAGGATCAACTCAGCAGTCCTTGCTCTGGCAGGACATTCAGCGATCCTTGCTGCCGCAGGATCAACTCAGCAGTCCTTGCTCTGGCAGGACATTCAGCGATCCTTGCTGCCGCAGGATCAACTCAGCAGTCCTTGCTCTGGCAGGACATTCAGCGATCCTTGCTGCCGCAGGATCAACTCAGCAGTCCTTGCTTTGGCAGGACATTCAGCGATCCTTGCTGCCGCAGTATTAACTCAGCAGTCCTTGCTCTGGCAGGACATCCAGCAATCCTTTCTGCCGCAGCATTAACTCAGCAGTCCTTGCTCTGGCAGGACATTCAGCGATCCTTGCTGCCGCAGGATCAACTCAGCAGTCCTTGCTCTGGCAGGACATTCAGCGATCCTTGCTGCCGCAGGATTCACTCAGCAGTCCTTGCTTTGGCAGGACATTCAGCGATCCTTGCTGCCGCAGGATTAACTCAGCAGTCCTTGCTCTAGCAGGACACCCGGTCATCAATCCTCGCTGACGCAGGACCCATTCATCAGCCGATCACGAGACGAGAGAAGCCGTGGAACTTGCAGGGAAGGACCCCGGAGGACGACAACGAGGACAAGCAGCCGATCAACAACAACCCAGCTAATCCTTATAAATAAGACTAAAGTTAAAGAGTCGGCCAGGAGTCGCACAATAAAAACCATTGAAAGTGAATTATGTTTTGTTATTATTTATTTCGCAAAGGACTGCAACTATAAATTCGTTGCACGAGCCTGACATCGCCGACCGAGTTAGCCCGGCCTAAAGGATCGTTACACCTTTTCCTAGTGAACGGTACTAAGACAGTTTTGGACGAGTTTATTGTTAAACCTCTGCTCCTACACCATCTTGTTGTCGTGTAGGGCGCTCCAAGATAGTTTGCTCGTGGCAACCATCGACACGAATCCTAAGCTATGTAGCTTGTGTAGGAGTTCGTCGACACCAATAGTCCACAGTAGAGGCGAGACTACTCCCCCTTGGGGGCAGCCTCTAGTGGCTATAATTGATGATTTTTGCTCCCCCAGGTCTACTGTAATGATTCTAGTTTTGAGCATGCCTAGAATCCAGTTTATGATCAGCGGTGTGTAATGCATCAGTTGGGCATCGCATTTAAAAAAAATAAAAACACGAAAGCCTTTCCATGAACCATGTTTTCACAGCGGAGTTCGGGACCCTTTTATACCCTAGCTCTTTCGGGATGGGGTGGGGTTGCTGTGTCCGACGGCTCTGACTACATAAACTTAATTATTGTAGAGTCCCTCCTGAACCTAAACTGAAAAGAAACAAATCTTTCAAGCGAACTACTCATATTAATCAAAGGCCAATGTAGAATGAGTTTGCTTGCTCGCATAAATAAAAGTCGGTTGAATTCAAACTATTTTGTCGCTGTTGAAAATTGCGGGATCTTAGATGAAAATCTATCCTCGCGGTCTGTACCCACCCACCATGAGTCTCTGGGGCGAACAAGTAGAGACTCCCAAAAAAGTCTATCACATTGAATTCCTATGCAGCCCCCATAAGAAATAAAAACTTAAGCAATCATTTCAATTTCCTTTGTTACTTAAATTATTTATTACTAAACATTTCATGTAATTCTTTTGATTATAAAATAAACTAATTTTTACATTATTGATATTTTAATATTTTTTTTTTTACATTGTTTGTCTTGTTCTTTTTATTACAGTGCGTGTATGTGGGTTTCGGACAGTGTGCAATATATGTTTATAGATTTTCCTAGTAAAAAATTTTCGGATCTAGATAACTTTATTATAGTTTATCTAATTGATGCATTTATTTTCAATAAAAATATTGCTTTTCAAACATTTCATTATAGCTTTTCTTTGTTGTTCTTTGTTTCGTATTTTTTTCTTTCTTTTTAAACTAAATATAATTCTATCTCACGGATGCTTTTTTCTTTTTTAGCTAACTCACTTATTTCCAAGAATTGGTATCTTTATTTGTTTTATTATTTGTTTATCAAGTGGACGAATACTTTTAGTTAATATTGTGCCAATAAATTAACCGTTATATGCTGCTGTGACGTCTTTTATGTGTATGATTGCATATGCTAAGCTGTTGTTTGCTCGCTCTTTGTTAACTGTTTGCAGTTACAGCTCTTGGTTTTAAATTCTCTCTTTTTGTTCTTTAGATTATAAAATTGCATATAGAATAAAAGAAAGTGCATGGCTAAATACCATAGCTCGCAAATAACTGTCGACCGTTTCTCGTTGTCTGCAAATAAGTGTCTTTTGCTTACTCTTTACGAAAAGACTCAGCGAGCAACTGTTTTTTCGGTTCTAAAATGAGCTCGCTCGCGCTCGGAGCGAAAACGTTTTTTTCTATTTTGTTTTGTTCTCGTTGTTCCAATACCGTTTCGTCGTGTTCAATGAAGCAAACGGTATTTTGCATATGTATTGGTATACATTCACACGCATAGGCATTTGCTTGCCTAAGCGTCTGTTTTGCAGACGAAATTCATTAATTGCGATCGTGAATTGAGTGTGTGAAGTTGTCAAATATTTGTTGTGCAAAATGGGAAGAGACACAAATAAAAAAGTGCACCAATTCTTTAAATTTAATTTGGGAGAAAATAAGTCAATTTGTTGTGTTTGCGGTATTAAATTGTCCGGCAATCATTCAACAAACTTAAGACGGCATTTAACAACAAAACAAATGGACATTTTTAATGAAGACCGTTTGCGTTGAGTTTTTCGGTCAAACGGTCTTTTGCTGAATCTCATTGTGCGAGCGTTTTTCGTTTCGCTCTTTACGCACTGCTCATTGAAAGACCGACAGACAAAGAGCTCAACGAAAAGAGCTAAACAGAAAACATAAATGAAGACAGCAAGAGTCTCTTGCTCAGAACGAGAGCGAGAGAGTACGAACTTTTTCGGTTGTGCTCGCAACGAGAGCGCAAGAAAAAAAACGGTCGACAGTTATTTGCGAGCTATGCTAAATACTCTTACCGCCAGCATACACTTACATATAGAGGTTAGTCATATGCAAGTATATACTCCAAAAGGCAGCAGAAATCCAGCCGCGTACACAAGAAAGAAGAAATAGTAAATATAAGGTGTTGACTTACGTACAATTTAATTCGATGCGGTGAAAGGCCTTCCAACGATGGATTTTAAATTGTTACCCGATGTAGGGTATTTTCATTCGTATAGTTGTAATTTGTGTTTTTTTTTTGGAATTGCGTTAATTATTTTTTTTCTTTGTTTCTGCATTTCGATTTATTATTTTTTTTTCCTCTTCCACTTCTTGAGCACTGTGACTTAATTCTTTACTCACATATGCAACTTTAACAACTTTAACTTTTTTTGTAACAGGTGACTTTTTAAATATGGTTTTTTCTTTTACTGACTGAGGCGATCACACACATAAAAGAATTTTTTTTTCACAGTTTTCTTTTCGTTTTGTAGGCAAAAAAAATTGGCAAGGCAAAACAAATTGTCTTGTTTAATTCACTAACTGCATTGGCTAATATATATATGCTTATAAAAAAATTATATTCTCTTGACCAACTCCTATACCACACACACTTCACTGGTTAAAAATTTTTCTTGCAGAATTTGGGGGTTTAGATGAGATGTTGTTGTCGAAAGAATTTTGATGAGTAAGAAACCCTCGTTGGGCTCTTCCAGCCAGATGACGAAGTAAATCCAATTACCAACTTTAGTGGCCACTCGAATCGTCTTTGTATGATAAAGCAAAAGTGGAGCACTATAGTATGATTTGAGTAAAAACTAGTCGGCGGTGCTACAGTCGAGCGGTACTCGACTGTCGGAGACCCCGTACTTATTATAAAGATATCTCAAACAACAAAAAGATTTTCATATGAAGACTTGATTTTCGACTGATTGTTCCTATGGCAGCTATATGATATAGTAATCCGATTTCAATCAAATTTGGTCAATATGTATGGGACCATCTTTTATGCATATTCTGTTAGTTTGGTTGAAATATCTCAAACAGCAAAAAAGTTTTCCATACTAAGACTTGATTTTCAACCGATTGTTCCTATGGCAGCTATATGATATAGTAATCCGATTTCTATCAAATTTGGTCAGAATGTATAAGACCATTTTTTATGCATATTTTGTCAGTTTGGTTGAAATATATCAAACAGCAAAAGTTTTCCATACTAAGACTTGATTTTCAACTGATTGTTCCTATGGGAGCTATATGATATAGTAGTTCGATTCCAACCAAATTTGGTCAGTATGTATGAGAGCATCTTTTATGCATATTCTGTCAGCTTGGTTGAAATATCTCAAACAACAAAAAAGATTTTCATACTAAGACTTGATTTTCGACTGATTGTTCCTATGGCAGCTATATGATATAGTGGTCCGATCCAAAATCCAAAACAAACTCGATCTGCTCTTACTATAGACGAGCCTACATACCAAGTTTGGAGTCTCTAGCTCTTATAGTCTCTGAGATCTAGGCGCTCTTACAGACGGACGGACGGACAGACGGACATGGCTGTATCGACTCGGCTGTTGATGCTGATCAAGAATATATATACTTTATGGGGTCTGCCACGCCTCCTTCTGCCCGTTACGCACATTTTTTTTGTGACAAAGTTAATAGACCCCTTTACTTTTTTAAAGTACGGGGTCTAATTAGTTTAACGTGAAGCCAAAATATTAGCAATGCGATCATACCTTTGCTGGTGAGAGTACAAAAGAGTACGAAAAAGACTTTTTAATTACGCCAGTTTGCGGATGCCTCCGGATTTGGGTTTTATTGGACCACGTGAGAGTCTGTAATCTCGTAGCTGCCAGAACCACTGATTTTGGCCAAATCTAAACCAGGGATTTAGGGGGACGTCGGACTTCCTTTTGTTTTCCTTCAGAAAAAATGGGGCTCGTGTCAGCTCACACTTAGTATAAAATAGTGGAGCACGCGGTGTCCAGTGGCCAAATTAATTAGGTTTTTCGATCGGCAGAAGAGAACTTATGCTGCGCTGCCGTGGCTTTTATAGGTCAGATTTCTATTAATAGAATGTTACAGCATGCAAAAGTATGCTGTACATAAAGACGGCTCTGCGTAAGCTTAGCTTAGCATAAAAGCACTTGTCTTGCATATTAAGTGGACTGCAAGCTTGAATTATTGGCGGTTACAACGCAGGCGACAAATTTGTCGAAAATGAAGCGCTGTAACTATATATATTTATACGTGTTGCTAACCGACCATTACACCACCCGATAATATTACACCGCTAGACGGACATATTAGCGGGAATCAGCTTCGAATATCTTTCGCGTGATAAGTACCTATATTAGGGTGTCCCTTATTTGGTCAAAGTCAATATTTTTAAACGCATATGGGCTAGTTCTGTTCATTAGGTCCTAAAGCACTCAGAAATAAATTTTCACCTTCAATCGGAGTTGATACCGTGCCGACTTGGATCGGAAAATTTCAAAATTATATGGGACAAAAAAAAAATTTTTTTTTTTTTAATTTTTTATTTTTTTATTTTGTTCATTACGTCAAAGAACTCAAAACCAAGTTTTCACCTTGATCGGAGTACGATAACCCATTCAAATTTGCTTTGAAAACATGAAAAATCATCCAAAAGTGTATAATCAGTGTTAAAACACTGTTTTTCATGTTTCGATGCAAATTTGAATGGGTTATCGTACTCCGATCAAGGTGAAAACTTGGTTTTGAGTTCTTTAGAACGTAATGAACAAAATAAAAAAATAAAAAATTAAAAAAAAAAATTTTTTTTTTGTCCCATATAATTTTGGAAATTTTTCGGATCCAAGTCGGCACGGGTTATCATACTCCGATTTAGGTGAAAATTTATTTCTGAGTGCTTTAGGACCTAATGGACAGAACTAGCCCGTATGCGTTTAAAAATATTGACTTTGACCAAATAAAGGGACACCCTAACCTATATCCTTTCCTTGCAAATCCTCTAATTGGTAAAAGCTATTACCAAGCTTCTTTCGAATCCTACATTTCACAAATTGCGGTCCCAACTTAGCGTTGAAGTTTTGTGAGAACTTGCTAAGTGCAAAATTTCTTCTAAACACTTCTTGTCCCTCCTTAAAGGAAACAGGCTTGGAACGCAAATTATATTGGGCTACATTACGCTCATACGCATGGCGAATATTGACTTGTAAATCCTTTCGCAATAAAGCCAAGTTATCTGCTCTTTCCAACGACAAAACTGGCTCCTCTAAAAGTGACAAATCCTTTAATCATATCGAGTCCAAAAAGGGCTTTATAGGGAGAAACACCTAATGATTGGTGCAAAGAGGATCGTAATGCACACGAGATGGCTGAAATATTTTTATCCCAATCTGTTTATTCTGCCTTTAGATAAGCACAAACTGCAGCCAGAAGCGAACGGTTCACACGTTCTGCCGCATTGCTTTGTGGCGAATACAACGCTGTATAGACATGTCTTATGCCTAGCTCCATAAGGAACGCGTTAAAATCATTAGCTCGAAACTGTTGGCCATTATCACTCACTAGAGTCTCGGGCACTCCAAAGCAGTGAAACACCTGTTTTAACAAAAAGTCTTGTATTGCAGATGAGGTAAATTTCTTGAGCGGATGGAGCCAATGAAATTTACTGAAATGATCTAAGACTATCAATAGTCCAACATTTCCGTTTTTACTTCTTGGATAAGGTCCTAATATATCTACATAGAGCCTCTGAAAAGGTCTACATGTGGGGGATTGTAATCCCATGGGAGGTCGAAGGACATGGTTCGGCGCTTTTGTTTCTTTACATGTGTCGCAGTTACGAATGTAATTACGTACATCATTTGCCAATCCAGGCCAGTAAAGATTTCTGCGCAGCTTTTCAATTGTCTTTTGCATCCCACAGTGCGATGAAACCACACTATCTTGAGCTTGCTTGAGAACATCTGCTCTAAGTCTGGTGGGAACCCATAATTTCCACAAGCTTTTATCCTGAGCTTCAATACCTGTAGCATTTTCGGTTTTTATGTATATAAATTGATCAGCTATTTTGATATCGGGAAATTTGGATTGTTGAAGAACAAATTTATCTTTTAATTCCTTGTAGTCAGAGTCAAAGAAAGCAGTGGATTCCAAGTCAATGGCTGGACCAATTTCCAGCTCTGCCACTTCATCATCACTTATTCTCGACAAGGCGTCGGGAACAATGTTATCTTTTCCTTTCCTGTGCGAAATTGTGAATTTGTAAGGCTGCAAACGGAAAATCCACCGAGCAAGTCTTCCGGCTGCGTTTTGTTGACGCATTAACCATAAGAGACTCGAGTGGTCAGTTACAACCTCGAATTCTTGTAACTCTAAATAACACCTAAACTTTTCAATGGCCAAGATGACTGTCAGGCACTCTCGCTCTGTCACACTGTAATTTCGTTGAGCACGACTCAACTTTTAGACATATACGCGATTGGCAGTTCATCCTTCTCAGGCGATAACTGAACTAGAACGGCACCAATTCCAAAATTACTGGCGTCGCAGTGAAGGTAAAATTTCTTCTGAAAGTCAGGGTTCTGTAAAACCGGTGCAGAGGTGAGAATGGCTTTTAATTTTTCCATCGCCTCTTGTGCTTCTGCTGGCCAAACAAACTTCTTCTTATTGGATAACACATCCGTTATTGGACATGTCAAGTCTGCATAATTGTGGATAAAACGTCTATACCAACCACATATTCCAAGGAATCCACGAACCTGCTTGAGATTCTTAGGTGGTGTCCAGTTCTTGATACAATCGATTTTTGCGGGATCTGTGCAGATACCACCGCTACCAATAACGTAACCTAAATAGTTGACGCTATTTACACAAAAATGGCTTTTGTCAATATTTAAAGTTAAATTGGCTTTACGCAATTGTTCTGCGAGACGAACCAAAACGGATAAATGTTTGGAAAAATTTTCGGAAACAATACAAACATCGTCTAAATAACCAAACACACAATGACGAAGATCTGGGGGAATCAGATCGTCCATGAGTCGACACATTGTAGCAGGAGCATTGCAGAGTCCAAAAGGCATAACCTTAAATTGGTACAATGGTCTGCCCGGGATAGTGAACGCCGTCAATGGTCTCGATTCTTTCGTCAACTCGATTTGCCAATAGGCATCTTTAAGATCGAGCTTGGAAATAATATTCGCTTTTGGCATACGCGCAAAGATTCCCTCAATGCTTGGAAGCGGAAATGCGTCTTTCTTGGTAGCATCATTTAGTTTGCGTGCATCTAAACACAGACGGATCTTGTTGGGTTTCATAGCAAGTCGCATAGGTGAGCTCCAGGCACTGACAGAAGGCTCTATAACATCAAGTTCCAGCATCCGGTCAATTTCTTTGTAAAGAAGAATTTCAACTGCTGGGCTGACAGGGTAAAAACGTTGTTTTACGGGTCTTGAATCACCAATATCGATGTGGTGTTGAATTAACGAATTGCGACCTAATATTTCTCGGCAGTTTGGAACAAGATTTTTCACCACCTCCAACTGCTGTGATTGGACACTTGACAACGGATACAAATTTGTGTCAGCTACTTCACTAGTACAAAGTCGTTTCTCAGACTCAGTAGATGTCGATTCGATAGCACTAATTACATGAGGAGCTAACGAGAATATTTTCCAAAAATCTACACCTAATATGAGCCTTTGTTTTACCGCAGGGATTATGTACAACTGTATTAGTGTAGTCATGTCTTTATAATTCATCGCTACCGTGACTACGCCGATAACCTCGTGAGAATTTCCATCAGCTGATTTCACGTGCGATTTAAGGGGCTTAAATTCAGGTAAAGCAGAAAATTGTTCCAACGCTAATGAGGAACCAACACAACTTACGTTTGCGCCGGTGTCTAAAAGACCGTGCTCTGTAAATTGTAAAAATGATACTTCTGCATAACAACGCGAGTCATTTCGATTATTGAATACAGCAGAAACTAATAGTTTGCCATAATGCTTTATGCGCTTAAAATAATTTGTACATCGAACTGTATTTCTAGATTTTAAAGGACTAATTTCATTAAAAATTCTATGTCTAACTTCTAAATAATTTCTAAGTCGCTCATGATAGGGGCGACGATGCAAAAAGTCATCCGGAGTATTCTGTTCACCCTGTAATCTTTTCAAAATTGTTACAGGCGGAGAGGATTCTACTGAAAGACTGGGGACTGTGTCAGTGGCAATCAATCGGTCGGGGGCATCCTGTTGTTGGTGGACGCTCCCTTCTGGCGGTTTTCCGATATACGCTGAATGCATTTCTTGCATTGTGGCTTATACACATTAAGTGCACCACAACCATAGCAAAATATTCGACGCTGAACAAGACAGTTTTCCCATACGTGTCCCTGCACATCGAAATTCCAACAGGTGGCATTTGAATGGCGAATTGCAGCGATCTCTTGTTCTGAATCACTGCGGACGGCAGTCTGCGCTAGTGACGAAAGCAGCACGAAGGGTGCGAAGGCGACTAGCATATATACACAGGAAGAATGGAAGATTTGCTATGACTGTCCGATCAGGTTGAGTTATATACCGATCGAAAGGTATCAACTTAACTTACAAATGTGCATACTAAGACTTTTAAAACTCACCTGGTTCGTGAGATAAACAGGTGTAAGTGGGAGGGGCAAAATTTAAATGATTGGAGCTAATGGGGCCGTTGGAGCCTTTTTGATTTTTTTAAATTTTAAACTATAATAATCAAAAATACGCGTCGAATGACACCTTGATCATTAAAATCCCTGGTTCAGAAGAAAATTAATTTTAAAATTTTTGGTGCCCTTCAACGTTTTTTTTTTAAGTAAAAAGGTAAACAGCTACAGGTGAAATAAGGTATTTTTTTTTACATTTTGGCGATTTAAGAAAAATCTACACATGAAATCACTTTAAAATATGTTATATATTATAGGCAATTTGATTCCGCGTTTTTTGACATATATCACATATCTGTCAAAATTCGTTTGGACAAGATATTACCTATTAACTGAATATACCTTTTACCTTCAAACTACTGCATGTAAATATGCAGTCTATACACTGCTTGCAGCGTAATGCGGAAATAAACTGCTTGCAAGTGGTGAATTCTTTTTGCGGCAGATAAATCATTTTATAATCAAAAATATAGAATCGTTTGCTCTACGATTTTTTGGAAAAAAAGAAGTTTTTTGCAAAAAACAGCTGCCATTGGAAATATTGATCGAAAATAAAGATTTAGTGCAAAAATATTTGTTGTTTTTGGAGATATTTCAACCAAACTTGCAGAATCAGCATCTGGGATGGTCCCCTACATCCTCACCAAATTTGGACTTAATCGGACCACTGTATCATATAGCTGCCATAGAAACGATCAGTCGAAAACCAAGTCTTAGTATGAAAAACGTTTTGGTTGCTTGAAATATCTTAACAAATCTTACTCAATCAGCATATGTTATGGTCCCATACATCCTGACAAAGTTTGGACTAAATCGGACCACTGTATCATATAGCTGCCATACAAACCAAACTAGAAAATCGTTAAAAAGATGATTTATATACTTTCACTGAAAAGCGTATATCTCCGCGATTTATCCATAGCTTCTCAAAAGCAATAGCCTATTTTTTTCTTCGTAACAGTGTAACAGTATACGTTAAACTCTTAAAAATAATTTTACCTTTTCGATATCTATTTTTTCTAGGGCAATTTGTGAGCTATGCACCAAAAAAAAAGGATTTTGAAACTTTTAAAAGTCGCTAGCTTCTGAACTACTAAGCCGATCTCAAAGCTATATCAGAGAGAGTTATAAAGAGATTAGTTGCCTTTAATTTGAGTACTCTTTTAACCACATCGGTTAATTGGATCTCGTGGTATACTCTAAAATGTGAGAGCAACTTCGAAAACTTGGAAAAACATGAATATTTGGAAAACGCTACCATAAAAAAATGTTTAAGTGCGATTTTCGTGTTTAGTGGGCCAAAATCCATAAGAAAAGTGCACTCAGACATGAAAGTCAAAATTTTTTTTTTATTTTGTAAACTAGTGTTACTAGTAGAACATGAAGACATTTTAACAGAAGCACTGATAACATATAATAATGCAATTCATTCAGCCACTAAATTTACACCGTATGAGCTTTTTTTCGGAAGAACATCCGATTTTTTTAGAAATAACACCTTTTCAGACCAACATGATTATTTAAAAAAACTAAACCAGTATCAGGAAGTCATTTACCCAAAAGTTAAACTAGCTCTTGAAAATACAGCAAATAAGCGTATAAAAAGATTAAATGAAACAAGAAAGCCAGCAAATAACCCTCAGGAAAATGACACAATTTATAGAAAAGAAAACAGAAGAAATAAAATAGAGCCTAGATTTTCCAAGCAAACAATCAAAGAAAATAAAAATGTAACTGTCATCACTAAGCGAAACCAAAAAATACACAAGTCAAAAATTAAGAAAAATGTTAAAACACACAACAATTAATCCAATGTAAAAAAAAAAAAAAAAAAAAAAAATGTTGAAGTATTCTTTAATTGGTTACGTACAACAAAATCATGTCAATTATTAACAATATGTAGGCCAAAATGTCAATTAAGCTTGAATTAATTTTGCAATCAAACTATAATTTCCCTAAAATATCTTTTAAAAATAAACCATAAAACAAATAACTTAATTTAGTATTGGACTACAATTTGTAACTCAAACTCTGTTTCTATGTAATCTATATATATAAAACTCTTTGTCCTGACTCACTGACTGACTGAGAATCAACGTGCAGCCCAAACGGTAAAAGATAGAAAGCTGAAATTTTCACACAACATAGGTGAGATAATTTCATCGTGCAATAAGACGGCGTTTTGCAAAATTCAACCTTTAAGTGGGTCAAAATCAAGGTCAAAGGTCACAGAATTGCTTAGTATGAAAAACTTTTTTGTTTCTTGAGATATCTCAACTAAACTCACAGATTATATGTTTGGGGGCTGTCTATAACATTCTGACCAAATTTGGTCAAAGTCGGATGACTATATCATATAGCTGCCATAGGAACAATCGGATGCAAAATAACCTTTAGTATGAAAAACTTTTTTGTTTCTTAAGATATCTCAATCAAACTCACAGAAAATATGTTTGGGGCTATCTCTAACATTCTGGCCAAATTTGGTCAAAGTCGGGTGGCTACATCATATAGCTGCCATAGGAACAATCGGATGCAAAATAACCTTTAGTTTGAAAAACTTTTTTGTTTCTTAAGATATCTCAACCAAACTTACAGAAAATATGTTTGGGGCTGTCTCTAACATTCTGGCCAAATTTGGTCAAAGTCGGGTGGCTACATCATATAGCTGCCATAGGAACAATCGGATGCAAAATAACCTTTAGTATGAAAAACTTTTTTGTTTCTTAAGATATCTCAATCAAACTCACAGAAAATATGTTTGGGGCTATCTCTAACATTCTGGCCAAATTTGGTCAAAGTCGGGTGGCTACATCATATAGCTGCCATAGGAACAATCGGATGCAAAATAACCTTTAGTTTGAAAAACTTTTTTGTTTCTTAAGATATCTCAACCAAACTTACAGATTATATGTTTGGGACTGTCTCTAACATTCTGGCCAAATTTGGTCAAAGTCGGGTGGCTACATCATATAGCTGCCATAGGAACAATCGGATGCAAAATAACCTTTAGTATGAAAAACTTTTTTGTTTCTTGAGATATCTCAATCAAACTCACAGAAAATATGTTTGGGGCTGTCTATAACATTCTGGCCAAATTTGGTCAAAGTCGGGTGGCTATATCATATAGCTGCCATAGGAACAATCGGATGCAAAATAACCTTTAGTATGAAAAACTTTTTTGTTTCTTAAGATATCTCAACCAAACTTACAGAAAATATGTTTGGGGCTGTCTCTAACATTCTGGCCAAATTTAGTCAAAGTCGGGTGGCTACATCATATAGCTGCCATAGGAACAATCGGATGCAAAATAACCTTTAGTTTGAAAAACTTTTTTGTTTCTTAAGATATCTCAACCAAACTTACAGATATGTTTGGGACTGTCTCTAACACTCTGGCCAAATTTGGTCAAAGTCGGGTAACTATATCATATAGCTGCCATAGGAACAATCAAATGCAAAATAACCTTTAGTATGAAAAACTTTTTTATTTCTTAAGATATCTCAACCAAACTTACAGAAAATATGTTTGGGGCTATCTCTAACATTCTGGCCAAATTTGGTCAAAGTCGGGTGGCTACATCATATAGCTGCCATAGGAACAATCGGATGCAAAATAACCTTTAGTATGAAAAACTTTTTTGTTTCTTAAGATATCTCAATCAAACTCACAGAAAATATGTTTGGGGCTATCTCTAACATTCTGGCCAAATTTGGTCAAAGTCGGGTGGCTACATCATATAGCTGCCATAGGAACAATCGGATGCAAAATAACCTTTAGTTTGAAAAACTTTTTTGTTTCTTAAGATATCTCAACCAAACTTACAGATTATATAGATTTGGAACAAGTCTCTAACATTCTGGCCAAATTTAGTCAAAGTCGACAAAGTCGGGTGGCTACATCATATAGCTGCCATAGGAACAATCGGATGCAAAATTACCTTTAGTATGAAAAACTTTTTTGTTTCTTGAGATATCTCAATCAAACTCACAGAAAATATGTTTGGGGCTAACTATAACATTCTGCAAATTTGGTCAAAGTCGGGTGGCTATATCATATAGCTGCCATAGGAACAATCGGATGCAAAATAACCTTTAGTTTGAAAAACTTTTTTGTTTCTTAAGATATCTCAATCAAACTCACAGAAAATATGTTTGGGGCTATCTCTAACATTCTGGCCAAATTTGGTCAAAGTCGGGTGGCTACATCATATAGCTGCCATAGGAACAATCGGATGCAAAATAACCTTTAGTTTGAAAAACTTTTTTGTTTCTTAAGATATCTCAACCAAACTTACAGATATGTTTGGGACTGTCTCTAACACTCTGGCCAAATTTGGTCAAAGTCGGGTAACTATATCATATAGCTGCCATAGGAACAATCGGATGCAAACACAACCTTTAGTTGAAAAACTTTTTTGTTTCTTAAGATATCTCAATCAAACTCACAGAAAATATGTTTGGGGCTGTCTCTAACATTCTGGCCAAATTTGGTCAAAGTCGGTGGCTACATCATATAGCTGCCATAGGAACAATCGGATGCAAAATAACACTTTAGTTTGAAAAACTTTTTTGTTTCTTAAGATATCTCAACCAAACTTACAGAAAATATGTTTGGGGCTGTCTCTAACATTCTGGCCAAATTTGGTCAAAGTCGGGTGGCTACATCATATAGCTGCCATAGGAACAATCGGATGCAAAATAACCTTTAGTTTGAAAAACTTTTTTGTTTCTTAAGATATCTCAACCAAACTTACAGAAAATATGTTTGGGGCTGTCTCTAACATTCTGGCCAAATTTGGTCAAAGTCAGGTGGCTACATCATATAGCTGCCATAGGAACAATCGGATGCAAAATAACCTTTAGTTTGAAAAACTTTTTTGTTTCTTAAGATATCTCAACCAAACTTACAGAAAATATGTTTGGGGCTGTCTCTAACATTCTGGCCAAATTTGGTCAAAGTCGGGTGGCTACATCATATAGCTGCCATAGGAACAATCGGATGCAAAATAACCTTTAGTTTGAAAAACTTTTTTGTTTCTTAAGATATCTCAACCAAACTTACAGAAAATATGTTTGGGGCTGTCTCTAACATTCTGGCCAAATTTGGTCAAAGTCGGGTGGCTACATCATATAGCTGCCATAGGAACAATCGGATGCAAAATAACCTTTAGTATGAAAAACTTTTTTGTTTCTTGAGATATCTCAATCAAACTCACAGAAAATATGTTTGGGGCTATCTATAACATTCTGGCCAAATTTGGTCAAAGTCGGGTGGCTATATCATATAGCTGCCATAGGAACAATCGGATGCAAAATAACCTTTAGTTTGAAAAACTTTTTTGTTTCTTAAGATATCTCAATCAAACTCACAGAAAATATGTTTGGGGCTATCTCTAACATTCTGGCCAAATTTGGTCAAAGTCGGGTGGCTACATCATATAGCTGCCATAGGAACAATCGGATGCAAAATAACCTTTAGTTTGAAAAACTTTTTTGTTTCTTAAGATATCTCAACCAAACTTACAGATTATATGTTTGGGACTGTCTCTAACACTCTGGCCAAATTTGGTCAAAGTCGGGTAACTATATCATATAGCTGCCATAGGAACAATCGGATGCAAAATAACCTTTAGTTTGAAAAACTTTTTTGTTTCTTAAGATATCTCAACCAAACTCACAGAAAATATGTTTGGGGCTGTCTCTAACATTCTGGCCAAATTTGGTCAAAGTCGGTGGCTACATCATATAGCTGCCATAGGAACAATCGGATGCAAAATAACCTTTAGTATGAAAAACTTTTTTGTTTCTTAAGATATCTCAATCAAACTCACAGAAAATATGTTTGGGACTGTCTCTAACATTCTGGCCAAATTTGGTCAAAGTCGGGTGGCTACATCATATAGCTGCCATAGGAACAATCGGATGCAAAATAACCTTTAGTTTGAAAAACTTTTTTGTTTCTTAAGATATCTCAACCAAACTTACAGAAAATATGTTTGGGGCTATCTCTAACATTCTGGCCAAATTTGGTCAAAGTCGGGTGGCTACATCGTATAGCTGCCATAGGAACAATCGGATGCAAAATAACCTTTAGTATGAAAAACTTTTTTGTTTCTTAAGATATCTCAACTAAACTCACAGATTATATGTTTGGGGGCTGTCTATAACATTCTGACCAAATTTGGTCAAAGTCGGATGACTATATCATATAGCTGCCATAGGAACAATCGGATGCAAAATAACCTTTAGTATGAAAAACTTTTTTGTTTCTTAAGATATCTCAATCAAACTCACAGAAAATATGTTTGGGGCTATCTCTAACATTCTGGCCAAATTTGGTCAAAGTCGGGTGGCTACATCATATAGCTGCCATAGGAACAATCGGATGCAAAATAACCTTTAGTTTGAAAAACTTTTTTGTTTCTTAAGATATCTCAACCAAACTTACAGATTATATGTTTGGGACTGTCTCTAACATTCTGGCCAAATTTGGTCAAAGTCGGGTGGCTACATCATATAGCTGCCATAGGAACAATCGGATGCAAAATAACCTTTAGTTTGAAAAACTTTTTTGTTTCTTAAGATATCTCAACCAAACTTACAGAAAATATGTTTGGGGCTGTCTCTAACATTCTGGCCAAATTTGGTCAAAGTCGGGTGGCTACATCATATAGCTGCCATAGGAACAATCGGATGCAAAATAACCTTTAGTATGAAAAACTTTTTTGTTTCTTAAGATATCTCAATCAAACTCACAGAAAATATTGTCATGAGGATGCTAAATTTGTAGGCGTGGTGGGATTTCGGCAGCGGCTTACAATGGCAAATTAAAACACGTAGCGACTTCGTTAACAAAACAGTATAATATAATGTTTATTGATATTTCCGTTCAATAATATTCAAAGTTAAAGTTAAAATAATAGTTTAATGATAATTCAAATTAACAAGCAAATTCAATACGTTGACGCGAGCGTTGCGTCTTTACTCGTTCGATCGCCAAAACCAACTCCGCTGCTTGCAGACGAACATCGTATCGCCAAACAACTTGCAGCTTCAGCATGTTTGCAACAATTATATGTTGCAGAACAAAAGTTAAATGTTGTCGGATGACAGCTCGGCCAATCCTGAATTCGAATCGGCCTCGATTCGATCGTCGTCAGATTCTGCATCCAGCTCAGGGTTGCCGGAACACCAGGGCTTCATTTTGTCCGAGGAATACACAGAACAGTATTTCCGTGACGTGATCTGCATTCCAGGAATGTCTTCAATTACGTAGCGATCGTTGCCCAGGGTCTTCGTTATTTGATAGGGCCCACGGTATAGAGGCTCTAGTTTTCGTGATTCGCCGGTGGCTACTGGCTCATTCTCTACCACGACGAGGTCACCTGTGGAGTATAGAACGGGGTTAGAGTGTTTGCTATCGAATCGCTTCTTCCATTTTTCACGTTCGGAATTGATATTGACAGCGGCTTTGTCGTGCTTGATAGCAGTGTCTTCCATCTTTTCTGCGTCATCTAAATCGTCATGTATGGCAGCTGTCAAGTAATTGTGGATGACATCAAGGGGCTTGAATTCAAATACCAAGTCGTTTGGGCTGAATCCCGACGTTTAGTTCCGTTGTGAATTAATAGCCCACTGCAGATTACGTAAAGTTAAGTCCCAGTCTTTAGGGGCTTCGTGTGTGCTTCGTATGAAGTTAAGGATCGTCTGGTTCGCGCGCTCAACTTGTCCGTTGGCACGCGGAGTTCTTACGGCATTCTTGATGTGTTGGATTCCATTCTCGGTGCAGTAGTCTTCGAATTGTTTGGAGGTGAACGCAGTACCTCGGTCGGATACAATACATTTCGGTAGACCAAAGTAGCTGGATATGTCGTTTAGTACGTTTAGAACTGGTTGCGTTTTCGTGCTCTTTACGGCTTTAACGATCAGGAACTTGCTGAATGAATCTGAGACTGCAAAGATGTGAGTGTTTCCACGCTTACTCTTGACGAATGGACCCAAATGATCCACATGGACTTTTCTGAACGGTACAGCCTCAATATTGTCGTAATGCAAACTTCCTTCTGGTTTCCCACCTTTGGATTTGTAATAGCAGCACTTCAAACAGGACGAAATGTATTCTTTGACGTACTTCCTAATTTTCGGGAACCAAAATCTCTCTTGGATTCGTGAGATTGTTTTGTCGAGTCCAAAGTGTCCAACGTCATCATGACACAGTTTTACAATTCGCCATCGTACAGCTTTGGGAACCACAAATCGCACTGCATCATTTATCTTACGATATAAACGATGATTGTTGATGACAAAATCCTGTCGTATCTGCTTTGCTTGATCACTTTGACGAGTGCCTTGCAAAGCACCAATTATTTCCACGAGGTTCGTATCTTGTAGCTGCATAGTCAAAAGCCAGTCATCAACATTGTTGGTTATTTGTCGAATGGTTTCTTCCAAAGATCCCTGTTGCGTAAAATCTGGAGCTCGGCTCATTGCGTCGACGTGAGCCATCTTAGTACCTTCTCGATGAATGATTTCACAGTTATAGTCCAGTATGCTAAACCACCAACGTGCTATTTTCGGTATGAGTTCCTTATTCGGTTTAGCTTTAGCGATGGCAGCACAATCGGTGACTAAACGAAACGGTTTTCCCAATACGTAGACACGAAATCTCTTCAACGTTTCAACTACGGCTAGAATCTCCAGCTCATAGCTGTGATAACGACTCTCAGTATCATTGCAATGACGACTGAAATACGAAACGGGCTTCCAATCGATTTTGTCATGGGACTGCAAAAGAACTCCAGCTAGTCCTGTCGCAGAGGCGTCAGTATGAACTTCATGATGCGCTGAAAAGTCATACAATGCTAACACAGGCACGCAGCATAGTTTGTCGATGTGTTCGTTAAATGCCTGTTGATGCACGTCAGTCAATGCAAATTGATTCTCTTCAGACTTACGTAATAGTCGTCTTAACGGTCTTGATACAATTCGTCGTTGGGCGAAAGGAATTCGATATGGTTTGGTGTAAATGGGCACGTTTGAAGTTAGCGTTATATCCATTTTAGTCAACGAGCATTTTCCTAATTCCATGTTGTTTCTTGCAAAGCATGTATCATTTTGACTAATCAGTTTCTCGGTAATTTCCTTTTCTGCCGCTGGTAGATTATCGTTTATTTTGCGTATGTTCTCGACAGTACAGTCGTTGCCTTGAATTACGAGTTTATTATCGTCACGACACAATACATCTTTGCCCAAGAGTACGTTTTCGGAAATTAAATCGTCATCCACTAATAGCGTTTCAGTGTCGTACGTATGTCCATCAATAGCTATCTTCGCGATTAGCTTTCGTGTGCAAAAGAATTTTCCTCCGCCAAACCCATTCAATGTTACAGCACAGCTTTGCGTTACGCCTATTTGATCGGCGAATGATTTTCGTATTAGCGTTCTAGTACTACCTGGATCTACAAATGCGTTCGTTTCATTGCCATTTACCGAAATCATTTTACAAATATTTGTTTCAGGGTTTTCTTCGATTTTATTAACTTTGGGATACGCCTTTTGCTTATCGGGACAATTTGCGTCGTCATGCGTAGTACGATTGCATATTGAGCATCGGGGCTTACGTTGCGGCTCAGGACATTTGGCAGCATAGTGTCCAGTTTTATGACAATTAAAACATTTCACGTTGTTTCCGTTTTTGTCGTCGCTTTGGCTCTTTATCGCTGTCGTGTCGATACGTTTTTGACTGGACGTGGTCGATTCTCTCTTGTTACCCAGAGACGAAGTATGCTTGATTTCGTTGTGAGCGCTGTACATTAATATATCGTGTAACAGATTATTACAGGATTCGTAGTGATTGGATATCTTTCGCTTCAGGTCATAATCATTGATTCCGTTAATGATGTGTGTCGCGATTGCTGAATCTGGTAACTCACCCTTTCTACCAAATGAGAGCATCTTGTAGAAATATTCTTGTGGCGTTTCGTTGGCTGCTCTACGTGTTTTTGACATCTTGACGTGAATATCGGCCGAATTCTCAATGCATGGAAAATCACTTAGGAACTTTGCGACAAACTCTCTCCATGACTGATAAACTTCATCAATCGTGTCGACCCAATATTTTGCGGCACCTTGCATCTTCTGTTGTACGCCAAAGATCAAAGCTCGATCGTTCCATTGATATGCGTTACGAAGGGACTCGACGCGCTTGATGAACTGACGTGAATCCAAAGATTTATCGGAAGACGGATCAAATTCTGGCAGTAATGCCACCATTTCTTTAACGCTTGCATACGGATTAAAATTGTTTGTATGACTCGGTTCATACATTGGTCGTTCGTTATTGTACGCGTTATTGTTTGTATATGTATTGTACGGATACGTGCTCACCTTCGACGTAAATATGCCCGGATATTCCTGACCGTTTTGGAATATGTTTACGTTTGGCAGATTTATTTTCGGTATTTGCATGTTCGAAATATACGTTTGTTGCTGAGACGTTGCAACTTTTTGAAATCGTTGATCGTGCGACTGAAACGTAGCCACATTATTACTATTCACATACGTTTGCGGTTCAGCGATATGTTGCGAATTCGTTGCAGCATGTGCCCACTCGATTTGCCCATGTAGCTTGTTCGTTGCCACATTTACGTTAGGCATGTACGTTCGTGCATCAGCAACATGCTGCTGAGACGCTGCAACATTTGCCGATTCCATTTGCCCATGTAGCTGATGCGTAACCACATTTTCGTTAGGCGCGTACATTTGTAAATTAGCAACATGCTGCCGAGACGTTGCAGCATGTGCCAATTCCATTTGCCCATGCAGCTGATGCGTAGCTACATTTCCGTTGGGCGCATACAATTCGGGACATTTGATCGAACCTGGACGCGGCATGATCGAACCTATGTGTTGAGCGTTGGTCGTTGGAGTTGGCTGTCGTTGAATTTCGGACGATTGTGAAATAGCTGAGTTTACCGTTACTTGTGCAGGCATTGTGGTAAGCGACATCGATGCGCGACAGACAGGCGCCGTTGCTTGCATACGCGAAGAACTTAACGAGGGGTGAAATGATTTTTCTTGCAACTCGTGTACCGTATTTTCGAGCTCAATGATTTTCTCTTGCAATGTTTTATTCATCATTTCAGCACTAACATAATCGTCATCACTAACTTGCTCTTGTAAACGTTGCATTAATGTTTCTCGTGTGCCTGACGTAGACAACCCAGCATTTCTACACTTTATTTGCAATTGTTTCTTCGTTCGATAGTTTTTGCCCGCCATTGCTAAAACTTTTGTCGCGACTCTCGTTGTTCGTTTTATGCGGAAAATATCGTTTTCCTATGAAATGCGCACTTTGTTCGTTTTTCGTTTGCGTTTTTGTTTAATTCACCAATTTTGCACTAATAATCCCACTTCTGACTTGTCATGAGGATGCTAAATTTGTAGGCGTGGTGGGATTTCGGCAGCGGCTTACAATGGCAAATTAAAACACGTAGCGACTTCGTTAACAAAACAGTATAATATAATGTTTATTGATATTTCCGTTCAATAATATTTAAAGTTAAAGTTAAAATAATAGTTTAATGATAATTCAAATTAACAAGCAAATTCAATACGTTGACGCGAGCGTTGCGTCTTTACTCGTTCGATCGCCAAAACCAACTCCGCTGCTTGCAGACGAACATCGTATCGCCAAACAACTTGCAGCTTCAGCATGTTTGCAACAATTATATGTTGCAGAACAAAAGTTAAATGTTGTCGGATGA